>SELW01000039.1:0-128229 GCA_004931855.1 Pichia inconspicua
TATGTACATGGATTTCAAATTGTCAAATAAAGATAAATTTGCAGTATACATACGAAGTGTATCGTCCTTCTTTTTACATAACTAGACAGTTGAAGGGACTTGTACCCATTTAACGAAACCTTGAGGAATCACTTGGTCAACTTGTCTGCTTTTCTGCATAGCTCAAAAAGAATTGAGACCATCCGCATTATTTTCTGTTGAAGTTTCGGGTGGATAACGAAGCAACTTGCATCCCGGTCTTCTTAGATACCGGATTTCTGAACTTGTTCAATATGGAAGAATTCAAGACAGATCTTGACTACCGAGAAACAATTAATATTCGCAGAATGACCGGGAACAAAGCCATTCCCGATCGAACTTACGAGCATCAATTCATTGTCGATTTCACAAAACTGAAAGAGTTTCTCTTTCTTACAAAACTAATATAGACAGACGCGAAACTGTTTGCACGTGGTTGAAACTAACGCGTCACGCGTGTAAAGTTCGCGACCGCAACCGCGACCGCGTCTGTTTGTGTTTTCTGTAATTGGACGCGTTTGAGTTATGTTTCCAACCCAAAAGGGGGTTTAATTACGCGTCTGTTGGTGTTTCAACTTCATTTCTTACCCGTTTTTAGAAGTGTTATTCTCATCAAGGGTCCTTTCAATGCTAGATTCATTGCTAGTTGGACAGTATTTAAGTACCAGTAATTCCCCTACAATACTTTCAAAATTCTTCAACTTTGCTTTATTCTTATAACTATATTACTTGCTTGAGGAAACTTGAATACTAAAAGATTTCCCTGTTACTAAGCTTTTATCGAACCAAATATAAAAATACAATCACTATGCTGCTATCAAAACAATTATTCACAATTTTATCTGCATATGCAGCAGTTACATTAGCAGATACAGATGTAGAAGCTACTTCTCTTGTATCGTGCAATCCATTATCAGCAACTACTTGTCCACCAGATCCAGCTTTAGCTACCTCAATTTCTGATGATTTCAAAGAAGCTTCTGAAAACTACGTTCCATATAGATATCCTTCTGGTATAAGTTATGGTGATGATGGATTGTCATTAACACTTGCTAAAAGATTTGACAATCCTTCACTTGTTTCTGATTTTTACATGATGTTTGGTAAAGTTGAGGTTTGGCTCAAATCTGCATCTGGTACTGGTATTATTTCCTCCTTTTACCTTCAATCAGACGATTTAGATGAGATTGATTTGGAATGGATGGGTACTAAAAGTCAGTTACAATCTAATTTCTTCTCTAAAGGTGATACTACTACTTATGATAGAGGTGAATATCACGATATGGCGGATCCAAGAACAGATTTTCATAATTATACATTGGATTGGAATGAAAATGAATTATCTTGGTATATTGATGGAAATCTAGTCAGAACACTTTCAAAAGATTCACCTTCTGGATACCCTCAATCACCAATGAGAATTTTTTTCGGTATCTGGGCTGGTGGTGATCCTAGTAATGCTGAAGGTACCATTGAATGGGCAGGAGGTTCAACTGATTATTCAGAAGCTCCTTTCTCAATGCATATCAAATCTTTAATTGCAGCAGATTATTCAACTGGTACTGAATATTCATTCGATGGTACTTCTGGAAGTTGGCAATCAATTATTGCCAAGGATGGTGAAGTTAATGGTAGAAAGGCAATTGCAGATGCAGAATTTGCTTCCTTGGTTGAAGGTAAAGAATTACCAGAAAATACTTCTTCAAAGAGAAGTTCAAAAACTTCTGCTGCTCCAACCTCATCAATTCCTTCATCATCTTCAACTCCATCAACCTCATCAACTCCAACATCTTCTTCAATAGTACCACCATCTTCATCATCTCTTACACATTCATCTACAACTGAATCTTCTACCCTGATTTCATCTATAAAGCCAACTCAAATCAGCTCTTCTAAGGAAATCGAAACAGAGGAATCTTCTACTACAAAATCTACACCAGTTCCAACCACATCAACTAAAAGCAGTTCAAAACCTACCACCTTATCATCAATCACAGCAACTAGCTCAAAACATTCTGCATCTTCTTCTTCCTTGAGTGCTTCAAGTACTATAAGTTCACATAACGTTGCTGCAAATACTGGCTACCCAAGCTTCCTTGCTTTTGCCATGTTCTTCCTCTCTATTCTATAATAAGCCCTTATAGCTTTATATTGTCTAATAATTCTGCTTTGCATACTTATAGCCGCCCAGTGCATTTTTACTGGCCCATCGCCCCCCTCGGCCCTTCGACCCCCCCATGCGGCCGCACCACCCCGCGCCACGCCGCACGGGGGCTCGGCGGTGCCCCTGGGAAGTTTCTCGAACGGTTCTTCGCTGTGCCAATTTGGCGTTTCCAGAGATAAGGGCCAGCTCGGGCCGTTGATTGCACTGCTAGCTGGCCTGAATTGGCTGGCATTGCATTGCAGCTACTCCCATGGCAATGGCTGTATTTGAACACCCTTTGAATAAAGAGCAATACATTCCCTAAACACTCGTCTAACTTTTTCACTCACACGACTGTAACTGTTTTCTTCTTTGCTTATCATATCTTGGCTACCTTTTTCACCTCCATTATAATCTTATTCTCCTTTTCGCATAGATAAGAGTTCTTCTCTACAATTATACAATCAAACAATATCTAACTAAATTTAATGCCATCCGTTGTCAATTCTCCACAAACTTGCCACCTAATTGTCTTGTCTCATGGTTTATGGGGTACTCAAGAACACTTCTCTTACGTGGAACAACAATTGATTGAAACACTTAAATCGAAATGCCATGAAAAGATTTTCAAAACTTACAAAACTTGCTCCAATGAAAAGTTTAAAACTTATGATGGTATCGACCTTTGTGGTTCACGAGTGGCCGATGAAATACTCAATGTAACTGCTCATCTTCTGCAACATGATAATCTAGTTGTTACAGAATTTTCACTAATCGGCTACTCCTTAGGTGGTTTAATAGGTCGTTTTGCAATAGGTGTTCTAACTTATAGAAAATATTTTGAAAATATTACTCCTATAAATTTTGTTACATTTTGCACTCCTCATGTAGGTGTATTGACACCTGGTAATAGTTTTAGTATTAAATGTTTTAACAACATTGTACCTTATTTACTAGGTAATAGTGGTAAACAAATGTTTCTAAAGGATTCTGTTTATCTAGAAGATTCCGGTGAATCTGTTCCTCTGTTAAAATTAATGGCAACAGAAAATTCCATTTTCATGCAAGGTTTGAAAATGTTCAGAAACCATGCGTTATATTCGAATGTCAGGTCTGATATAAGAACAAGTTGGTGGACATCTGGTATATCTTATATCAATCCATTCGAGATCCTTGATAAAAATCCAAATGTTGTAATTGATAATTATGGTTTCATTAATTTCTCTCAGGGCTCTAAATTTAGTTTATCTTTTATTGACAATTATAATCCTACAATTATCGATATGAACAAACCGATCCATTTTCAAGGTTTGATTGATTATGAATCCGAAAAAGATATGAAAAAGACCAAAGTTCCAAAAGTTAACACTGAAGAAAATTATATTGACAATTTCATAGTACGTAAACTGAAATGGTTGACAGTTTTATTCAACACCTTCATCTATGTCCCAATGTGGACAATTTGGTTCATCCTATTCAATATACTTCAACTTTTCAATTCATTTTTCAGAGTGAATAGGGAAGCATCAAAGCTGAAAGATAATTGTTCAATTTATCAACTAGTAGAAACCGTCTCACAAGCTATTGATTCTGTCTCGACTACTCCGAATTTAAAACCAACAATTTCAAGAACATTAAGTGGAGGAGGTTATGTCGAATTGAGCAAACTTGAAAATGATTTACATGACCAAGGTGATTTCTTCTTAGATTCCGTCTTTGATGCGGTTACATCATCTAAAACTCCAAATCAGTCCATTTTCAATCAAGAAAAAATAGGTGACCTTACACTTTCAACTTCTTTAACTAAAATCTGCTCTATTTCAATTGATGATATCAATGATTGGGAAAAAGATTATAAATTATTAGCTGACAATAAAAAGGAAGCTTTTGAATATTATCAGCTTTTGAAACCATTCAAAATGAATATGTCTTTAATGCAGAGAGATATAATTTCTAATTTAAACAAACTGAACTGGAAAAAACATCCGATTTATATCACTAATACAAATTCAACTCATGCTGCAGCTATAGTTAGACATCAAGATCCAACTTTTGAGGAAGGTAAGATTGTTGTTGCTCATTTTTGTAATGAGATATTTGTGCATTGAATATGAAAACTTATAGACTTTATTTCTTCGTATAATAGTTTATAATATCACAAGCATCAACTTTGATCAATCTGGCATTCTCATAATGAGAAAATACTGAACATATAATGGGAGAATTGGGTATTATAAAGCATGCATTTAATGGGTCATAACCTTTGAGAGGCTTTAACCTTATTGTATCTATCGTTGTTTCAAAATTATCACATACTGTAAGAAACTCAAAATTTTGCATTCCAGCAGTTATACCTACTCCTATGTACTTACAATAGCTTTCCTTCAATGACCATACCTTACTCAGTAACAGCAATTGTTCTTGATGACTTAATGTCTCAAAGTAACCATCAAGATTTTCAATCTCCGCTGAACTGAAAATTGCTCTGAAATCAGACCTGTAGAAATCTTCTAATCTCTTCAAATTGAAACGTTCAATATCTATTGGATTTGCTAAATCAATTCCAATTTCTTTACCTTCAAAGGATTTACTGAAACCAATAGCCAGCATGACTATACCATTTTCATCTGAAAGATTGTATTGATATTCTCTATTCTCTAAATAAGGTTTCCCGTATTTGCTTCGTAACTCAACAATTGGTTCTCTTTCTTGGCCTTTATCCTTTTCATATATACCAACTACATATTGAACAAACAAAGAGTTCAGTAATTTGATAAACTTATCAGTCTCATTTTTAGTATTTCTTATCCTCAGTTGTTGCTTCAGAGTTAAATTGCGTAATAGAAGTTCAAATTTGAAATCGTCCCTTAAGGCACAAACACCTTTGTCCTCTTCACCTTCCAGCTGAACATAAAAGAGGTGAAGTTTATTAGTATCAATAGGAAACATCCCTCTGGTTAGAGTGCTGATCTAGCTCAAAAAATTACATTTCTTCAAATTCAATTGATGGCAAATACTATATTAGACGCGTTAACTTCATCCTCACTGTCCTTCTTTAGTAACCACATCACTTGTTCGAAAAACAATGTCTGAAAGAAGACGGATATTGCCACTCGATAAAACTGTTGTCAGTTTGATTGCAGCTGGAGAAATCATTATTGCACCTTCTAACGCTTTGAAAGAACTGCTTGAAAATTCAATTGACGCCAAAGCTTCACAAATTGATATTATAATTAAAGATGGCGGGTTGAAACTTCTTCAAATAAGCGATAATGGTACCGGAATAAATAAAGAAGATTTACCTATCTTATGCCAGAGATTTACTACATCTAAACTTGTGGAATTTGAAGATTTACGTAAGATATCTACATATGGATTTCGTGGTGAAGCCTTGGCCAGTATATCACACATTGCTCGTTTAAATGTTATAACTAAGACTGAAAATGACCCATGTGCCTGGAAAGCTTCTTACAAAGGTGGCGAATTAATTGATGGTTATGAAAATGGAATCAAACCGATAGCTGGCAAACAGGGTACGGTATTGGTAGTTGAAGACCTATTTTACAATGTTCCATCACGACTACGTGCGTTGAAAAGCCCAAATGAAGAATATTCTAGTATATTGGATGTTGTTAGTAAGTACTCTATACATGTTGAAAATGTCGGATTCAATTGTCAAAGACAAGGTGGATCAGGGCTTGATGTGATGGTGAGAAAACAATCAAACAGGAAAGATAGAATCAGAACAGTATACGGCTCTAATATAGCTGATAATTTGTTAGATGTGGATATACCAATAGATGATGACTTCAAAGTTGAATTTGGTATCAATTCATGCAGGGGCATGATTAGTAACACAAGTTTTGAAAACAAGAAAACCATCCAGCCTATTTTTTTTATTAACAACAGACTTGTTGTATGTGATCCTTTGAGACGAGCTATAAATTTGGTATATTCAACATATTTACCAAAGGGACATAAACCTTTCATATATCTTGCCTTAGAAATTGCACCACAAAATGTTGATGTTAATGTTCATCCAACCAAAAGGGAGGTAAGGTTTTTAAACGAAACAGAAATCATCGATCATATTGTTCAGAGTTTGGAATCACAACTTGGCCAACTTGACTCATCAAGGAAATTTTTAACTCAACAAATTCTAACAAATTCTAGGAAAATTGAAGATTCTATAGAAGAGAGACGTTCTAAGCGGTCTAAGTTGCTGGACAACACAATTTTAACCAATCAGGTTGAGAAACCGAGACCTAAACCTCTACCTTTATCACAATTTAGAAAACCATATGAACATGAAATGGTTCGTACAGATTATTCTCAAACAACTTTGAACAACTTTGTTAAATCTCAACAACCCAGTAGAAAATCATGTACTACTCCTACTCATAATGATGATTTTCATGATGATAACAATGCTACTCTATTTGATGATGATGAGGCAGATAGATCTACTATAGTTGAAACGAAAAAAGTGGTAAAAGAGCGGAAACCAATGACGTTAATGTCTATCCAAACTTTAAGAAAGGAGCTTCAAGATCGTACTAATAAAAGTTTGACTCAAATTTTAGCGCAACATACATTTGTAGGGATAGCAGATTATAAAAGACGACTTTGTTGCATCCAACACGATGTCAAGCTCTATTTAGTAGATTATGCAAGTTTATGCATGGAGCTTTTTTATGAAATAGGACTATCTGATTTTAGTAATTTTGGTAGAATAGAGATTGTTAATGAAGGTGGTATTGACATTAAGCAGTTAATTAAAAGTGAAATATATGATAATAGCGAGCTTGTTGAAATGTTTTTGAAAAACAACGATCTTGAACAAATGCCAGAACTAGATGATCTTTGTCAAAGTTGTTTTGTTGATATGAGTGAAATGTGGGAAGAGTACTTTAGTATCCAGATTGACATTGATGATTCTGATAATCCTAAGTTGAAGAGCTTACCATTGTTGATACAAGGATATATTCCAAGTTGGAATAAATTGAGTTTGTTTTTATTTAGAGTCATAACCAAAGTAAATTGGGATAATGAAAAAGATTGTTTAGGGGGGATTTTGAGACAGTTGGCATTATTTTACATACCTGAAACTATTCCCGATGATGTCGAAGATGCAAAGGAGAGACAAAAGAGCATCTTGGAATTTATTGAGAATATTATAATGCCATTGGTGAAACGCAGATTTTTAGCTACTGATAACATGATACGTGATGTCATCGAGATTGCGAGCTTGCCCAAGCTTTATAAAGTTTTTGAGAGATGCTAGCTTTAAATTTAACAGAGAATACTTTGCTTTATAAATTGAATAAATAAAATTAGTATAATAATATCTTATGTTTTTCTTCTGAAAGTCTATACACAACAGTAAGATTTTATCCCTCTAGTACGTCTCCACCAGATAAGGCTTGTATGAAAACTTGATACAATACAAGTACAACTGAACTTTGGATACTCGTCCATACAAATCTTGGAGCAACACCAGAGAACAGTCCATTCAAACCCTCTTTTGCATATATGGTTCTGAGACTGGAAATGACAGAGCTTGATGTTAAGAGATTTGCAGATGTACCATTTTGAGTTTGCATTCTTGTTTTCACAACGTCGAGTGGTGTTGTAATTACACCAGCTAAACCACCAGCTGCTGCACCTGTTAGTAGTTCCGCATATAAGGGTAAAGATTTTCCATCAATTTCATTCATTCCTACTTTGGTATTGGATTCTGGACTTGTTAATTTGAAAGCTAGCTGACGAAATTTTTCATAGAATGCAAACTGTAATGCAGAATAGGGTAAATCTCTTGTCAGAGTGGCCCTAAATCCGTAGAATAATGTTCCAGGGCCTTCTTTCCTTATTATCGTCTGGACGGCATCTGTCAAATTCTTGTAATTATACCCTGATTCGAAATATGGGTTATTATACCTCCCCTGTAATTGAAGTCTAGTTTTCAAAACCTCAGAGGGAACATAAAAGACTGAGGATATAAGGTCACCCAAAAATCCGGCACATAAAAACGCAGGAGTTTCTGGCACACCTAGATCATTTATAGCGTACCTTTTAATGTATTCATAAGTAAGAAAAAATACTGCTGATGATGGCAATGAACCTAACATGGCTGCACTATAACCCCCATATAATCCACGTCTAAATCCCTCTTCACGAAAAATATTTCGGTAAGCCAATAGCGTTGTATTGTATTTGGCAATGTGAGAAGCACCTTGTTGTCTTGTCTTGACAGTATCTAGTGAGTGCATAGATGTATCTCCTATCAAACCACCAAACCCTCCTGCTAAAGCATAAACCCATAACGGTGTTGTTTGTGTAGATTTTTCAGTATTAGATTCAGGAGAGGGGGTTGATGCTGATTCGGATGATGATTTGGAGGGTTGACCTGATTTACCAATTTGTTCATTAGATGACGGGTAAGGATGAGGATGCGGTATAGTCTGTGTGGATTGCAATGGTCTGAACATTTTTTTTCTTTTATTATATGACTGGTTTTGTTGGTAGCTATGTTTGAGTTCGATAAAAAGTAACGAGAAAGGTGTAAAGTTTTAATCAAATGACTTGTCAACACTGTATCATGTACCCCCTGATGTACTTAAATGGATGTTCGTTCTCCAAAAAAATTCAAGTACTAAGATCTACACTTATATAAGACATACTAAAATTTCATTTACATATTTTCATTCACTAGTGATCAACTCGCGTCCACTATGATTTGTCAAATTTGGTAGACCTCAGAGACCTCAACGTTGAAAGTCGACCATGCTGCTGAGCCAACACAAAGACGATCGACTCCACATTACCAAAAATCGAGAAGCACACTTCAAAGAACCAGATTATCTTTGATAACCTATTTATCTGGGAGTTCGTATGAAAAAGAGTAACTTGAAAAAATAACTGACTTTATCTTTTTTCAAAACATCATTTATAATATATTTGTAGAACAGTTCAACTACTTTTTACAACAAAGTCTCATCAGAGCCCACTTTTGACCACTTGCTCGTAGCAAATGCCTTCTTGCTACCAAAACTTCCAAGTATCACAGGGGAAACAACGAGAGCATATAAAGATGCGGTAAAGACAAGCGCTGCCCACATTTTGAAATAATAGATACGGAAAATCTGACTTCGAGTAAAACTCAATACACTGATACCAATGAGCTTGGTCAAGGCAATTCCACCAAAAGTGGTTGACCCAATGTTCACAAGTGATTCGTATGCTCTATTTTCTCTCACATCACTGTTTCCAACACCCCCACTAATAGGTCCATCATTGAAATTGAAATGTTTGAAAAGATGTACGTTAAATTCAACCGATAATCCTAAACAAATCAATAGATTGACAAGAGAAACTGCATTTAGTGAAATTTCAAAAAATGTCATCATGGCAAATATGTTCAATATGATTGATGTCAAAATTGCAACGAAAAGTAGAGAATTTCTGAGTGATCCAAAGAATATAAGAGAGATCAATCCAATTCCTAACATTCCAACTGATAGTAATGTCAATGTTAAGCTCTTTATATTTTCATATTGAGCAAAGAAAATGTAAAACGGAGAATAAGCAAATAATTTTAGTCCTTCATTGCTCCTTTTGATTTCCTTTACTATTTCTAGCGAGTTATGATATGCAGAAATGAAATTTTCCTGTGACCTTAGCGGTGTATGCGATGTTCTAAAATACGATCTTCTGATGGTATTATTGAAAAGTTCAACAGCATTTCCATATGGAGCTTTACCTCCTAATGGACAAGGATATGATGGTGCCTCAATCCATTCTTCAAAGTATTTCATGAAAGCGTCACCTTCCGGAAATCCATGCATTTGATAATCCCAAGGTTTGTTCTCAAAACATGCATCACAAGTTCTAGGGGAATCGTACGGCGAACAAAAAACATCACCAGGTTCATTTCTCTTAACTCTACAACAATCACTTAGATTCGGGTTCAGCCACATCAAAAAATCATCTATCCAGCTAGCAATAGGCTCAGCAATAGTACTAATATTCATCCTTTTATATTCTTGATCTATAGTGTTGACTAATGAAAACAAATCGCAAGTTGTAAATTTACTGCATAGCTTCTGCTGATTAACTTTTTGGGTTACGTCAAGATCGTCAACAACAAAATAAATTGGAGGTCCAACATCAAGGTAAGAGTACATGTCATCAAAATAGTTTGCAAGGTAAGAATCAGAGGGAAGTGCTATCTTTTGATCTAATCCCAATTGAATATTAGGTATCATAGCAATGGAAATTCCTGTTATTAATACCAGAGTAAATGCTATAATTTGTTTCATGATTGGTGTAAACAAAAATGGTGAATACTTCTCTCGAAAGAATCTTTTGATAGAACTTTCATTTTCATTACTAACTTCATTGAGCAAATCAATCAAATCATTATTTTGCTGTGAAGATATATCCCCATCTAGAGGCAAAGAAACAGAGTTTTGCTCTACTCGAATGAACGGAAGTAAATCTAATCTCCCATCCTCGATTCTTTTTTCATCGAGTGCCAAAATAGAGACAAACATTGTGAGTTGTAAGAGTGTGTTGAAAATGAGTGCAACAGATATGTAAAGAGAGAAGTTCTTCACTGCTGGCATTCCAACAAAACTACCAAGAATGAAACAGAAAAACTGACATGTAGAACTTAGTAAAATACTTGGACCGATATTGGCCATAGTTACTGCCATTTTCTTGTTCATGTTTAATGAATTTGTAACACTTAATCTTTGGGTATTGGTAAATTCATTGCAGATTAAAAATATGTTATCAACGCCAACAGCAAGGATCAAGAATGGAATCACTTCCGCAATAATCAAGGTTGACTTTAAACCGAAATAGCTCCAAAACCCAACTGACGAAACAACTGAAAGCAAAACTATAATTATACCGACTAAACCAATACCAAAACGAGTGGTTGTTAAGTATCTTAAAAGAATGTTTTCACGAGAAATCTTGCCGATTGGTGATACAAATTCGGCATTGATTAAAGACATTCCATTTTTGCGCTTATGACTTAAAGACAACGCATAAGATGCATAAGCAAACATTATCAAATAGGAGAAAACAACGATTCTAATATCAGTATTGGTTGATTTGTTTAACTCTTTTTCTAATGAGATTTCTGTGTTGAAACTGATATCAAGACCTCTAGAAATGGCTTCTGATGTCAAATTTGTTAAGAGGTAGTTTTCAAACATTTCCTCCCACGCTGTCGCCTTT
This sequence comes from Pichia inconspicua, assembly GCA_004931855.1. Taxonomy (NCBI): domain Eukaryota; kingdom Fungi; phylum Ascomycota; class Pichiomycetes; order Pichiales; family Pichiaceae; genus Pichia; species Pichia inconspicua. The sequence continues at coordinate 11,408 of SELW01000039.1, forward strand.
ACAATCTGATCACTATTAAGATCATTATCGTTATTGCTGATAAAGGTAATAATGAATGCTTGTGAAGTCAAAATATCATTATTTTTGTTACCACCAAATAATAGGTTTTTCTTTAAAGGTTGCTGAAACTTGGGCAAACATTCTACTGGAGAATCTGCACAAGTTCTCAATTTATTTTTCCAATTTGGCTTCTCTGGAAGATTAGAGATATCACCTTCAAAATATTGTGCAAAACTTTCGATAACGCATGCATCACCCAAAGGATTGAGGCAAATGTCTTGATAAGTAACATTTACAAACGAGTCATTGATCAAAACGGATGTAGTTAGAAGTTGTATTTCAATCTCCTTTTCAAACCACCATTCTATAGTTTCATAGTCTTGAAAGATTGAATCATGACTTGAATTAGATAGTATTATTTGTTCAGTTCTATAGAATGATCCAAAACTCTCGTCAAACATTTTTTTCTCAAGAAATGAATTAGCATTAGGACTCACCCATAGGTTCACAGGATTTGTCTCGAATTGTACATGATAAAACAATGAGGAGAGTAACAATGTAATTAAACCTGTTAAAGATATAATAGTTTTTGGTTTCGAAGCACAAAAGTATCCAATTTTGTAAAAGCATTTTTCCAAGTAGTTGTTCACAACATAAGAGAAGTTGGTGTACAATCTCCCCATACTTCTAGAGCGAACAGAAATATCTGCTATATCAGGCGACATAGTATAGTCAGCCGACAATGGTTCATTATCATCTGTTAAAAATGTCAAGTTCTTTTGTCTGGTCAGTGAGAATTGCTTAAGTTTAACACAGACAATATAGACTATTGCTAAAATAGAGTAAATCAATATCAAGTAGAAGGAATAGCATGAAAATCCAAATTTTTCACATTGATTACTTCTGGGTAAATCAGGAAGTGTTGGACAAACTTGTGGACAATCAGAGCATGCGCAAGCAAAATTAGGATCGGAGTCATTGCACTGTCTTGAGTTTGTATGCCATAAAACTATATTTGAATTATCAGTTTTGTGTTTAAAGTTTATTTGGAAAGGAGAACCTCCAATTTGAGGTTTCTTATCACCTAAAAATTTTAGAAACTCTGTATAATTCCTAGCACCACCACCAATCAAATCCATCGCATAACCATTTGTAAGTCCAAATTTAATATTTTTACAAGAATCATATAGATCTGAAGCATAATTACTATCGACATAATAGTCAAGTTCATCAACTACATCAACATTGTTTTTTGCTGGGATTGTTTTCTTTACATCAATAAATTGAGATTGGTTAGGAGAGCAGCTAAAATGACAAAATAGTTGATGAAAGTTTTCTTTGCAAGCTGGACATGAAGATATTAGAGGATCTGCTTTTTCCAAATTTTCCTTCAATTGATCTAGTTGATCTGAATCACAGCAAGCATAATCAAAATCACGCCATGAATCCCCACATATGTCAATCAACTTGTTATAATCTTCCGGAGATAGTTTCTGAGCTGGGACATTATCCGGTTTAGGTAAATCAGGTCCAAAAAAAGAGGTTTTTCCACCTACACCGTACATTGCACAGTACCCCTGAGAATGGATTGGTGTCAAATTACCCATTGAGTCTATTTCGGGTGTAAGCAGCATCCTTAAGAAGTCCAAATTGCCTGTGTTTCGGAACAGTTCTGTATCTATATATCTATGGCTGGTCTTTGTGCCAATCTCGGGCAGCCCAGACAACAAGTAAGCCGAGCCTCCAAAGCCGATCGACCATAACACAGCATAATCCCCCGCTGAGCCTCCCATGCACGAACGGTGACGCGCACCCGAGAAGTCTCGGCTCGATTCCCGCGCCAGTCGCGACAGGCGGACGAAATTTATTCTCTGCTGGCAACAGAGCCTTAGAGCGCTAGTGAGCGCTTGCACGAATTGGTTCACTTTAAGTCTGATAAATATTCTTGCCATCCATGATGTAATCTTTTTATACTCATCTTTCAAATCTAGGACTTACGTATTTTGGGCCGCTGATCTATCTGCTATTCTTCCGAAATTTTGCATTTGGTGCTTTCATCAGAACCAAATTATCAGTTATCTAAACATCTACTATAAAGGTATACTGAGCTGGAAAAAATCTTGCTGGATTTCCCCGATTATAAATACATAAAAAGGGACAAGTATTAATAATAATAATAATATCTGTGTGACGTTATAAAAAGATAAACAAGAGATAAATTTTACCAATGTCTGTACCTGATATCACTATGACATCAGAGTATAATAACTTGAACTCTGCAACAACAGAGAACCTTACAAATCATGCTTCCACTGATATATTGGGTAATCCTGCTGACCATTTGAGTAATACTGTTGTCGAACATAATAATGGTAATATTGTTTTTTCTGCTTCAAATCCAGAGGTGACAGCTGCTAACGGGATTACTAAAGGATCTGAGTCGAATTCAACGTTGAATAAATCATTAGCATTGGAACCCAACCCATTCGAACAATCTTTCGCTCAGAAAGAGGATGTTAGTCTTTCTCAGAGTCAGTCGGATTTGCTCGATAAAAATAAGTTGATTGGAAGTATTGACAAGAGACTCATCAAACCTCAAAGTGATACTCAGTTGGCTAATTTGAGACAACAACAACAGCAACAACAACAGCAACAGCAACAACAACAGCAACAACAACAACAACTACAACAACAGAATGATCGGAATAGTCTTCTGCAACAAGGTATCTGTAACTCTGAACCTCCCATGGGAAACAATATCAACTCTGTTAAATCAGATTCATTGATTCCACTGGGTGTTAGACACGGACAACAGATACTCAACTATAATTCAATGTCTCCTCCTGTCCTGACTCCTGGAGGCTCTAAAAGAGGTGCTTTGAATGTTCTGCCGCCACTAAATGGATTTCTGTCTCCAGGTGGTAGCACCTTAGTTGCGACTCCAGGCATATGGAATTCAATATTTCCACCAACACCTGGTATGCCACAGCAACAACACGCTCAAATTCTACAGCAGCAACAACACGCTCAAATTCTTCAACATCAGCAACAGCAACCATTGCAGCCGTCTCAGCAAAATGTACTACAGAATAATGTGCTGGGTATATCAAATGTAGGACAATCTTTCAACAAACAAGAACTGCAACAACAAGAATTGCAACAACAAGAAAGAAAAAGCTTTTCAAATTCACAAAATCATATTGCAGGTTTGCAACAGACTCAAACTCAAATACCTAGTACTTCTTCCTTAACACTGCAACAACAACAAGCTCAAGAAATTGCTGATCAAAATTTAGAACAAGCTCAGAAACAAATACAAGAGGCAAAGAGAGAAGTTGAACTTCATTCACAAGTTTTAGCAGCTGCGCAAGCACAAGTTCAAGCTGTACGATCACAAAATAATCTTGTGAATCAAAATCATCAAGTAGCCTCTCAAATCCAAACAAATAATCCACAACAAATCCAACTTTCTCAATCACAAACTCAAGCGCAGACAGCAATGGAAAATGAGATAACAAATATCAATAAATCTTTAATGAATACAGATCCTCATGATATAACTGTTCAGCTACCATTACAAACTCAACAACAAAATACTCAACAAAATACTCAGCAAAATCAATTAATGAATCTTTTCTTTGATGCTAAAAGGTCTGGGTTAACACCTAATGAAAGCTCCTTGCGTACTGGATTGACTCCCGGTCCAGGTGGTATTATAGGTAATAATACGTTATATTCATACCTTGGAATGCCAACAGATTCTTTTACTCCTCTGGGTGGTACTAATAATAAACCTCCATTATCAACTGGTCTATCTGGTTTGATTGTTCCAACATTGAATAATATAGATGTGAATTCAGTACAAGCTACCAGCAAAGAACAAGAATCGGTTACAGATAATACCGTGACATCTATTATATTTAATAAGGACACTGAGAGCAGTATTAATGAAAGTGAAACTACTACACCTGGTTTAACCATGAAAGACCTTCCACATCCTGATTTGAACATTGTTAGAAATGAAAATAATGACAATAATGACAATAATGAAAATATTGGAAATAATGATAACCCATCAGTTCACGACTCTTCAGATACACTTTCTTCTAAAACTAGGAAAAGAGCTGCAACCAAAACTAATTTGGATGTGAGAACTAGAACGAAAAGAAATCAAAAACCATCCCAAACTAGTTCAGCAAAGGAAACAAAGAAACAGAAAACTTCGAATGTAACTACTACTAATGAATCAGACGCACAAACTGCCCCATCATCTTCAGATGCCTCTACAACGGCCACTACAACAACTAAGAGATCTAAGAAGAAAGCACAAACAGAAGAAGAGAAAAGGCAAATGTTCCTTGAAAGAAATCGACTTGCTGCTTCAAAGTGTAGGCAGAGGAAGAAAAACATGATTGAAAATATGAAACATGATCTTACTCAATTCAAAACAGAAAATGAATCATTACGTGGACAAGTCAGTATTTTGAGAGAACATGCCTTGACATTACGAACAATTTTGTATGCACACAGAGAATGCTCTTTAATGACGGAACAGGTTGGTGGCGTTGAAAGTTTGAATGCGATTCTGAATGCAACAAATTATGTTTCACAACTTCCTGAAGCACATCAACCACCAGAATCAAATTCTGCGGAAGATGTTCCTTCCTTACTGAATGGAAATACAAATACACAAGCCGCCGTTGCTGCTGCTGTTGCACATACAACTAACAAAGCTATTGAAAGGTTAAACAATTAAGCACTATTTTTATTCCTTTATTTCCATTTCCGTTTTAACGATTCTTACGTCACTGTATCCATACACAAGCATACTACATGTATATTCTACCATGTATAAACTGTACAATAAAAGCCCAAATATCAGATATGCACTAGAACCGCGCTGATAGCAATCAATCGCTGCTGATTGAAGCAACGGCACTTACTTATCCACTCAATTTGCGGGACGCTGGAGATCACAATTGCTTTTTCCCCGCAAGCGTGATCAAATATCCCACTGTGGCTGTCTGACACACCAATTTCCTCCACCATGACTGACATCAGAAGTACTAACCTGAGGGAGGCTACATAACTGTATAAAAGGTATAAGTGGTAGCAACTGCTGATTTCGATACCCATTGGAGCATTTCCAAATCAGTCATTTTCAAATTAGCCTATATATTTCACCTGGGCCTCCACTGTATCGATCAGATTCACAACCCAGTGGCCGCTCGATGTTTTTAGAAATTTTTAGGAGAATCTATCAATCACTCTTCAATTATTTTAGCTCACGTTCCGGCACTAACAACCAACTTATTGAAGAAGCAAAGCAAAAGGAAGAAATGTCTTTCAATTATCTTAAAAATGTTGGAAAGTTCCTTTGTATAGGACGTAACTATATTGCACACATTCAAGAATTGAACAATTTGAGACCAACCGAACCATTCTTTTTCTTGAAGCCAAGCTCATCTGTTTTAAAGCCTGGAGATGGACCTATTTTAGTTCCAAAGAACGTTATTGTACATCATGAAATTGAATTAGCTTGTGTTATTGGAAAGAAACTTCAAAATTTAGACCCTGAATCATTTGGTCCAAAGGAAGCACTTGATGCAATTGACGGTTATACATTAGCAATTGATATGACTGCAAGAAATGTACAAGATGCTGCAAAGAAGAAAGGTTTACCATGGTCAATTGGTAAAGGTTTCGATACTTTTTTGCCAATTGGTCCATTCATTCCAAAATCTGAAATTGAAGATCCCTACGCAGTTGAGTTAAATTTAAAAGTTAATGACGAACTTAGACAACATGATTTAACAAATTTAATGATTTTCCCAATTCATCAGTTTATCAGTAAAATGTCAAGTATAATGACTTTATATCCTGGTGATGTTATCTTAACTGGTACTCCAAAAGGTGTTGGTGCAATTAAGCCTGGTGACAAAGTTGAAATTTGGATGAAACATAAAGGTAAGTTAATTGATGCAAGTCATATGACCTTTGATGTAGCACAAAAGCCAGGCCCTTACGAATTCAAAGGGGAGTAAACATTTACAATAAATATTCTATTTATACGTTAAAGTACTAGCCTCCATTAGTGGGGTTTCGCAATAATATTTGATTGTGTGCTAGCTCTCTTTCTTAATAAGGATAATTTGATCTTAGTACGCCGCCGCTCCAAACCATGCAAAAATTTATAAAGCCTTTTTACATTTTGGTGTAACTTTGATCCTCAATTAACGAAACACATTGGTAAACCTATCTATCGGAACAAAGCAAAATGGCTGAACCTATGGTAGTTGAACAAAACCCTCCAGTTAAAGAAGTACAACAGACAAATACTGCAAATGTTACATCATCTGTCAGCAAAGAATCGAGAACTTCTGCTCATACTCATATTAAGGGTTTAGGTTTAGATGAACATGGTATTGCAAAACAAATGGATGCAGGTTTTGTAGGTCAAACTGAAGCCAGAGAAGCTTGTGGAATTGTTGTTGATTTAATTAAAAGTAAAAAGATGAGTGGTAAAGCTATATTGCTAGCAGGTGGTCCAGGTACAGGTAAAACCGCACTTGCACTAGCTGTTTCACAAGAGTTAGGTCCAAAAGTTCCATTTTGTCCAATTGTTGGTTCTGAATTGTACTCTGTTGAAGTTAAAAAAACTGAAGCACTTATGGAAAACTTTAGAAAAGCCATTGGTTTGAGGATTAAGGAAACTAAAGAAGTTTATGAAGGTGAAATTATTGAATTAACTCCAGAAGAAGCTGAAAATCCTTTGGGTGGATACGGGAAAACTATTAAACACGTTTTAGTAGGGCTAAAGACGTCAAAGGGTACTAAGAACCTAAAATTAGATCCTTCTATCTATGAATCGATTCAAAAGGAAAAAGTTTCCATTGGTGATGTGATCTATATCGAAGCAAATACGGGTGCTGTGAAAAGGGTAGGTAGATCTGATGCATATGCAACTGAGTTTGATTTAGAAGCTGAGGAATACGTCCCATTACCTAAAGGTGAAGTTCATAAGAAAAAGGAAATTGTTCAAGATATTACTTTACATGATTTAGATATTGCCAATGCAAGACCTCAAGGTGGTCAAGACATACTATCAATGATGGGACAGTTGTTAAAACCACGTAAAACAGAGATAACAGAAAAGTTAAGAAATGAAGTCAACAGAATGGTCTCAAAATATATTGATCAAGGTGTGGCTGAATTAGTTCCTGGTGTTTTATTTATTGATGAAGTCAATATGCTAGATATTGAATGTTTTACTTATCTTAATAGAGCTTTAGAATCAACTATTGCACCCGTTGTGATTTTAGCTTCCAATAGAGGTTTAACTACTGTCAGAGGTGCAGAGGATATCAAATCTCCTCACGGTATTCCTCCTGATTTGATTGATAGATTGTTAATTGTTAAAACATCTCCATATAAAGCAGATGAAATTAAAAATATTATTTTGAAGAGATCAAAAACTGAATCTATTGTTTTAAGTGATGAAGCACTTGATAAGTTAACTGACATTGCCTTAAAATCGTCATTGAGGTATGCTTTACAATTGCTGGCACCTGCAAATATATTATCTCAACTCAACTCTAGATCAGAGGTTTCATCTTCTGATTTAGAGGAGTGCCAATTACTATTTTTGGATGCTCAACGTAGTACTAAAGTTCTAGAACAAGGCCAAGGTTACTTGTAATTTTTTTAACACTTTTTCACATACATAAAACGTTATGTAACATAATTCTCAAAATATTAATTACTAAAGATATAAGTTTACATGTTCTGGGATCACTCTGCAAGTTTCGTACACTCTTCAATGAATTCTTGTGCTCTCAAAATATCAGTAGATCCATATGCAACTGATTTAGTTTGAGAGTTGTTACCTACAGCTCCAGAATTTCCTTGTTTCAAGTTCCATTCTTTACACCAATCTTGTAAATTTGAATACTCTAAATAATTACCACCACCCACAATGAAAACTATACCTTGGCTGTATGATTTACGTTGTGGCTTCTTGGAATGTGCTCCTCTTATGATATTAGGATCGTAGTAAACGTAGTCATCAGTCAATTTCAAAGTGTCGGAATTACCTGCACTTGGATTCATTATTGATTCTGTGATATTTGTAACTGGTAAATGCGATTTTGCAGGTAGTATCTTTTTGATACCAGAGACTAAAGAACCAAAACCTTCAGTCAATCTATTTGATCCATCTGTCAAGTTCATAAGCTTTGAAGACAAGGAAGATAGTAAAGCACCTTTGTTTTGAAGCGATCCGTTATTAGGGTTGGTCTCAATGGATAAAGTGGAAAGTTCTGACATTTTACTGATCTCTTTTACTTTCTTAATGTACTTTAAAGATGACAAATCAATGTCTAGCTTAGTCAATCTTTTCTCACATTCATCAAAAAAGGATTTTGGCAAATCACATGACAAATATATAATGATGTATGTTCTAAACTTATCTAAAGAGTTATCTTCCTTTGAAGTTGCTGATAGCAAGTCTAGAAAATTTTTCTGAACTTTCGGATCACTTAAGTTCTGTTCAATTTCAAAAAAGGCATCCAAATTTTTAGATTCAAGCTCTTTGATCAAGTCTGATAGGACTGTCATATGCAAATCAATTATATTCTTCCTAAATGTCAACTCAGGTAAAAGCTTTATAGCTTCTTGAATGTGCTGAGTGTCAGACTGGTCATTCAAATCAATCTCTTGAATTGACGAGTAGCCAGTTCTAGTAGTAATTTGTTTGGCTTCTTCAGTATACTTATTCAATTCAAGTTCAACATTTTCAACAGCATCTGGGAACGGTAATGAGGAATTCTTATTCCAAAAGAAATCCTTAGGTTCGATATCGAACTTCTTCACTTCAACCTGATCAACACCATCTTTTTTAAGCTTCTTTTCTATTTTGATAGTATTTCTAGATAAATTAAAAATGTCAAAAACCATACATTGATAAATCCACGAGTGTGCAAACATAGAGGAGAAGTTTACATTTCTATCCAAAAGAATCAATACGGATTTTTCAGGGTTTTGAGTAGGTTCCAAGCCAGAATTTAGTCTTTTTAAGTTAATCACATGATCTCTCAACTTTTCGTCTAGTTTTGAAGCAATCATTTCAGCTGGTCCGCCTCTGTTTGCTCTGATTATAGGGACAGAACCAAGTGTAAGGATAGAAGAAAAGATACCATTTGCTATCATCTCAATTTTTTCAGTGATTATATTTTCTGTAGTCTTAGGACTATTGAAAACGTAGTATATATCTTTCATATTTAGTGAAAACAGGTTTGGTTCTGTTACGACGAAGTCAAGATATTGATCAAATATTTGTTTGATTTTATCAGCTTTTCCAAGAGCAGCAACTTTCTTAGCAAACTCTTCTAATAGCGATCTTGGTAAACTAGACGTAAAGTTAATGTAATATTGAGAGTATTGATCGTTTTCTAAATCCTTTACAATCAAAGCGATATTTTCGGGAGTTGGTTCAATGAAGTATATAACTGGTACATCTTGAAGTTGAGCTCTTCGTTGGTTGATTAATGCATGCATAGTAATACCATACTCTAGTAAATCATTAACTCTTAATACTGATGAAACAATGGAGGTTGATTTAGAGTCCAAAATAAGTATTTTCCAAACTAGATCAGATTCCATGTTCAGAGAGGAAGACGTGGATAGATCAGTTTCCGTATCAACATTGAAATGTAACATTTTCTTCAAATTAGAGATCTGTTTAGATCTCAATGTTTGATTAGGTGAAATCAGAGACATATTTGATGTTCCTAATACTTGTTAACTACAGTTCTAGGATATAAACGCTTTAAGAGTCTCATAACAAAATACTACACGGTTAAGTTTTTGAGCGAGGGAACAACATATTGTGCATGGATGCAAGCATTGAAGCCTTAATTTTCAGTTGTTGTACGCATGTATAATATACATACAGGCAACATTAATCTATCCGTACGGTTATGAAGAGAGCCGATAATAATGAAGAGTCAAATGTTGGTACAAAAAGGAGGAAACTTGCTGTCAATTTTGATGGTGGGATTCAAAAAACTGATGTGAAATATTCTGAAAAAATGGATCTTAAAACAACTTTTGGACTAAAACTAGATAGGCATCAAATTGTAAGTAACGATGGTAGTAAATTACTTTTCCTAGTTATAACTAAGAACTGCAAAATAGGAAAGCAACTAGATAAAATTTTGAATTGTTTGAATAACAATGTGGAACAGTTATTAATGGTTGGTCATGGTGATGGCATTCAAAAGATGGTTACTATTATTGAAATATTGAAGCAAAAGATGAGACAAACTCAACCAGATGCTAAACCAGATGTTACTAATGATATGATTGCCAGAACTGAGAATTTTGATTTGGTTAAATTGAAAGGTCAACTACATGATGAGAAATACGAATATAACTACAATCAATTGAACTTCCTTGATTTTACTTCAAAAGAAAAAGACATTGTACCCAAGGACATTGCAGTTGAAGGATTATATAGTAGGGATATTATCAATGAAGAACTCAAAGTGAAGAAGACACTTAAAACCCCCGTTTTGTATATTTATATGACATTTCATTCTGAGGAAAAGGAGTCTGAAAGTACAGTCAAAAAAATAAACAATTTGGTTGCATCAGGTTGGAGTCTTCAAAGATGTTAACCCATGAATATCATGTATAATAGTAATAATAGTATTGTTTTTTTAGTTTATAAAAAGGTCAAGAATGGATAAAATGATATTAATGTCTATACATTCATCTTAGTAGCTAGACTCAATAATAGAATAAATTAATCAATTTATTTGAATCTTTCAATAGATAAATCACCTGGGAAAGTACCGTTTTCTCTTTGTTCGTCCCATGTTTGGACCCAGTCAGATGGACAAAGGGATTGGAAGGTTTGCCAAAAGACTTGACATGGAGCAAAGTCTTCACCCTTGATTGCAACACACTTGTGGTAATCTAAGTATGATTGGTAACAGTGCTTAGTTTGGTTTTGTTGAGGGAATCTTGCATCGAAACCTGGGGTTTGTAACTTGTAATCTGCCATTGTGAATGTGTATGTGTGTAATAATCACAGGCGAAATGTGGCTAAGATTGAGCAGGTCTCTCTAACCAGAGCTGATTTGCTCTTTCTAACCCTGTTTCCGCATTCTGTGTGCTCTCACAAATTTCTCTTAACAAAACTCGAACTCGCGGTGGGTTGATTTTGGATTTTAGATAGGCGCGTCTTGTGATTGGCCAACGATTGGGGGCTCGGTTAAGGTAAAGTTTCTCGACGATCGACCACAACATGAAATTGTTTGGTTTCATTGTATGGAGAGAGNAAGTTTCTCGACGATCGACCACAACATGAAATTGTTTGGTTTCATTGTATGGAGAGAGATACATTGACATTGGAGACCTACAACAGGACCGAGGAACCAAGAGGAAGGGGTGATGTCGTCTAGATTGAGTGCCTTTGCAGCACTTAACAATTCAGACTCTGAGGATGAAAACGTGGATTATGAGAATACTCCCTTGACAAACCAAAATTCAACGTCCATTGATTTAGGAGTGGGTCCAGTTCGAAGTGCCGACAATGATTCTTCCCAATATACTTCTAATGAAGCTTTGAATAGCTCTACGGTTATTTTGGTAGAGGGTGAAAATATAGTTCATCATCAAGGATTTCAGCTAATTGGTTTGAATTGTGATGAGACATTAATTTTCAAAGGTCAGTACTCGGTATTGGTTATTTCAGGATCAGTGATTATTGAAATGTTCGAATTGAAAGAGTCAAAGGAACTTTATGTTAATGCCTCAGATTTGAATTCCTTCCCCTCGATTACTACCTCCAAATCACAACAAAAGATAATACCTCCATTTTCAAAACCATTTAATACTGTGATTAAAGTTTCCAACGTGACGGACGACTTAAATATGAATGATATATCCAAGCTTTATCCTCATTTGAAGAATATGTATATCCCAGAACATCCCCTAAACAAATCTACCACCACTTTTGGCAATTGGAGTTATACTTTCGCAAATTTAATAATGCCTGAACCAAATAGAATCTCAACTACTGTTTCTAGATCTTGGAAGGCATGTTTTGATCAGCTTATTTCTAACTTTAGACGTACTGAAAGATCAAAAACTGTTCTTATTGTTGGCAATAAGAATACCGGTAAGTCAACATATCTTCGACTTCTAACTAATTACATTCTATCTCAAGATCTCACACAAACTATTCAAATTTTAGATATTGATCCAGGACAGCCTGAAATGTGTCCACCTAATTGCATTGCTCTTGCAGAGACTACTCGACCGTTTATTGGAACTCATGATCCACAAGTAATTCAAAGTAAAATAACTACCAAATTCATTGGCTTTAACTCTCCAAACATACAACCGCTCAATTACTTATATCAGCTGGGGAAATTATTGAAGCTAAAGGAAAAGGAGAGAAATAAAATTACTATTATAAATTCTCCTGGTTGGGTTAAAGGTTTTGGTACCGAGATAATGTCACACTTGGCTGAATCTACAGAAATTTCCTATTTGGTACAACTTTCAGCTGATCACCGTGATTTGGACATTCTCAAAGAATTAAACTGGTCTTTCGAAACTGAAGTAATAAAACTGGAGTCTGTTAGTAAGCTAGCAAATGTTTCAACATACTCTCCAGCTATAATAAGAAATTACAAACTGCTCTCGTATACGCATTTTGATCAGTTACATAGAAAGTTTGACTTCAACCCTCTCATTTTTAAAAGTCCTTATATGCTGCCATATATTGGGGCCACAAACCAATTGAATAAAATGAAATCATTTGCAGGTGTAGTAGGAATTTCTGCTTTTGAGACTAATGGATTAGAAGTTTCTACTCTCATCGAATGTTTGGAGTGTCAGTATGCGGCACTAGTAACTGTTAATGCAGATGAAATTTCTCTTTTAGTAGATTCCAAAAAACTCACTTCAAATAGTAAGTTACCAATATTGATTGAGGATAGTAATATTCAAAAAGTTGATTCGAAGTTTTATGGATTTTGTATCATTCATTCAGTCGATACGAAAAACCAAATCTTCAATATTTACACTCCAATCGAAGTTGATAAATTAGCACAAAGTCTTCTATCAAATGCTGAGAAGTTGATTTTAGTGAAAGGAAAACAACAGGTTGTCATAGAAGAAATGTATTCAAACCAGATTATAAAAGGTGATGCTAAATATTGGTCAAGTTTCGGCTTTGAATGTCTACCTTATTTGACACCGGGATTGACTACTGATGTGGTTGGTGGGAAAACCGTTGGAGTTAGGCGTAATATACAAAGACATTGATCAAGTTTGCTAAGATATATTAAATAAAGATTGTTCTGAATCCCATGTATCTGGCTATTAATTCAAGATGCGTTACAAATGAAGATGTTGATTTGAGAGATACAATAGGAGGCTATTTTTTTGACTTTTTGATGAAGTATCTTGAGATCGTACTACTACATAGCATATTACTTTAGACCAATAGAGAGGAAACATGAATATGACAAAAGCATGCATTAACCGCAACTAGTTTTGTATATCTTGTTTATACTGTAAAATTATACCGTAGATGAGGAAAAGTTACAGAGTAAGATTAAATTAGCTTTATCATTGTGGAAGGCACAAGATACAGAGCTAATTGTTGTGCTTTTCAATTCCATGCACCTTCTTATTAATATTGTGACAATTACATTTTCAGGAAAAATTGTACTATAATTTCCCGATTGGGCGATTTCACTACATTTTTGAAAAATTTGACTCGAAATATTACATTTTTTGTGAAAACGGAAAACAAGTTGTTAGTGATTAGTGCGCTAGTTACTACAAAAATCGAATTTGTACACTTTTTCACTTCTACTTTTTTCGAATTTTGGAAAACAAGTTGTGTGTACACGCACACATAGTCAAAAAGCATCACTAACTAACTCTTGTAAACGTACAATTTAAGTTTAGGTTTTTTCAACAGAAGCTGTCCAGGAACATTTTTTCAAATGTTTATATCGAAAAGAAGTACCGTAAAAACAAGCGAATAGGGACTATTCGTGGAAACAATAATACTTTAATTCTACGTCGATCGACTTTTCAAACCCCAGATTGAATCTTCGCGGTATACAGTGACAACGAATTGCAATCGTAAAATTCTAGATAAGATTACATTATTGCTGATATTTTTCAATCGAAGCATCCGTCTAGACCCTTGCTAAGCTTAACTGCCTCATCAATCACAATGCCTCACAAAGCTGAATATTTGCCAGATCGAGAAGTATCTATATCTTCAATTTTACAAGGTGGTTATAATAATCCTCTATTGAGGATTTGGCAGCATGAAAGACAACTACACAAAAACATGTTCATTTTTCCGCTTTTCATCTCAGATGATCCTGAAGATGAGACACCGATTCCATCATTACCAAATATTAAGAGATATGGTGTAAATAAGTTGATTCCATACATTGAAGGACTTGTGAAGAAGGGGCTAAGAGCTGTTATTTTGTTTGGTGTTTTATTGAATGAATCATCAAAAGATGATGTGGGTACAGCAGCTGATGATCCAAATGGTCCAGTGATTCAAGCAATTAAAGCTTTGAAGGCAAATTTCCCTAATTTATACGTTATGTGTGATGTTTGTTTGTGTGAATATACAAATCATGGACACTGTGGTATTTTATATGAGGATGGTTCTATTAACACAGTTGTTTCTGTTCGTAGAATTGCTGCAGTTGCATTGAATTATGCAAGAGCAGGTGCTGATTCTGTTGCACCGTCAGATATGATTGATGGTAGAATTAAAGCTATTAAAAGAGGTTTAATTGATGCAGGTTTAGCCCATAAGGTTTTTGTTATGTCGTATGCTGCCAAATTTAGCGGAAACCTTTACGGTCCATTTAGAGATGCTGCTGGTTCATGTCCATCACATGGTGATAGAAAATGTTATCAATTACCATCTGGTGGTGCAGGTTTAGCTAGAAGAGCATTAGTCAGAGATATGTCTGAAGGTACTGATGGTGTTATCGTTAAGCCATCTACATTTTACTTAGATATAGTTAGAGATGCAGCTAATATTTGCTCAGATTATCCAATTTGCTGTTATCATGTGAGTGGTGAATACGCAATGTTACATGCAGCTGCAGAGAAAGGAATTTGTGATTTAAAGAGTATTGCATTTGAAGCACATTACGGTTTCTTAAGAGCTGGTGCAAGATTGATTATTTCTTATTTCACCCCAGAATTTTTGGATTGGTTAGATGGCCCACCTTCTTCATAGACTTCTTCACATATAATTTAAACAACATTCTAAGTTGTATAATGAAACTATTTATATAGCTATTGGGACCTCTGTTGTAGTCCCTTCTTCAGGTATTTCTACGGAAACGGTATCTATTTCAGGCAATTTCTTGACTGGAGCATTTGGAAGCTCAATAGGTTTTACTATACCCATTTCTATCTCCAATTGTCGTAATTCTTCGTCAACTTCGGATTCTTCTTGATTTGTCAACAAACCACTTAATCTTTCACTTAGTTCATTTTGATAGGAAACAGCTTCCGCAGATTCATCCATAATCTTTTCAACTTTCTCAAGACTCATTTCATTATTAATTTCTTTCAATACCTTTGCCCCTTCTTGTATTCCATAAAATACATCTTTTTCAATCAGTTTGAATTCAATGGTATCAATAAGTTCTTCAAGTGTTGAGCTTTGCCTTTCTAATGTGCTTAATAAAGATTGTTGTCTCTTCTTTTTTCGAAGAGCCAATTTGGCTTTCTCCAAATTATTTTCCTTAACTAGTTGTCTAATGATTTGGTCTTCCCTGTTCAAAACTACTTGAATTTTTTGCTTAGATTTGGTGAGTTTATCTCGTTGTAATTTCAATTGTAGTACTGCTTTATCATGATGAGTAATTTTAGGATTGGTGCTTGTAGTATTTCCCATCGTTATTATTCAAGTATCAAATTTCTTCAATCTGAAATGACGTTTATGTACTTTATCTCAATTCTAAATGAATTTTCAGTTATCATCCTTAAAGGCTGTGCAGTTTTCTCAGTGTGCTAAACTTTGAAATATTTTTAGGCTGAAATTTTTCAATCACTACTGTATGAATGTTCTCAAACACAGATATCGTATGAAATAAACATGGACTCGCAGAAATACTTAGAGTCTTATGGATGGAAGAAAGGAGAAGCTTTACGGAAAGGTGGTTTGAAAAAACCAATTCTGGTTTCACATAAATTTGATGTGAAAGGTATAGGACATGGGAACAAAGAATCTGTAGCATGGTGGGAAACAGTTTTTGACGGTCAATTGAAGACATTAGATGTGAATAGCAAAGGTGAGTTTCTCACAGACCAAGTCAAGGCTCGATTATTAGAAGAAGAAGAAAGGAAACGAAATAGTCCATTATACCAGATGTTTGTTAAGGGAGAAGTTTTAATAGGAACCAAGACTATTGTTGATAAAACACAAAAGAGAAATGCAGAGGAAATTGACCTCGAAAGTGAACAATTGACTTTTTTCTACAGTAGCGATGAAGATACCAGGCCGAAAAAGAAAAGAAAGGCAAAGAAAGGGAAGAAAGAGAAGAAAGAGAAAAAGGAAAAGAAAGATAAAATAGCAAAGAAAGAAAAGAAGGAGAAAAAGATAAAAGAAGATGAGAATAAGAAAAAGAAAAAGAGTAAAAGCAAAACTAAGGTCAAGGCCGAAACTGTAAAATAGATATCAAGAAGAGAACAGATAGCATGATGCATAAATAGCTTATTAGGAGTAGTATACCAGTCTGGTTTGTTTGTTGATGGAGGCTCGTCGAGTGTAAATAGTGTCGGGTATTAGCCGAGGGGTCGGCTACCATTCCCTTTGATGAACCGAAACGGGAAGAGAGAAGGAGAGAAAAGAGAAATTTAGAGACTATTTTGAAAAAAAAGGGGTCCGGCTGAAAATCGTACGAGTTTATGTTCGGCCGTAGCTGCTCTGCACAAGTCTGGAAGCTTCGCGTTCCCTTCAGCTTCTAAATAGAGTATTTTGTATCGCAATATGAATTGATCTCGCTTAAAAGACTGGACTCAACAAGTATGATTAAATGTCACCTTCAGGGACTGACATGCCACTTTTATAGACTTTGATGTATCAGTTCATTTTTGTGAGGCTTGAGTATGTATGGCAGCTCATTGCACTGTGGAAAATCAAGGTTATGCTTTCAAATTTGTAGTCTAATCAAGCTGTAAAGATTTACCCCTGATTTTTGCAATCATTCTTTCGTTGCTACTTGACCGTTTTCTTTAACCGTTTTCTCTCTCAATACAAATAGCAAACTACTTTTTGACTGAAGTCTTCGAGAAATAGAAGTACTCGGTTAAGCATTTTGACTTTTTCTTCTTTTCAAATCTTTCTCCAACGGTTTTTTTCAACCATCAGACCCGAACTCTGTTCACATCCCCATCTTTTTTCATTCCAACCTTTATATAAGTTTTCAATATTTGGAGTACAATGCTATCCCAGACTCCCTACAATCCTATGAGTTACAACATGTATACACCCATACATGGTTATCAGGCTGAGAGTTCACAATATTCCCAAACGTTGGAACAACAACAACAACAACAACAGCAACACCAGCAGCAGCAGCAACAACAACAACAGCAACAACAACAGCAACAACAACAGCAACAGCAACAGCAACCACAACAGCAACCACAACCACAACCACAACCACAACAACAACCACAACCACAACAAATACAATTACCATACCAATTAGCATACCAACGACATTATCAGTTTCAATCTCCAAATCACTACCAACAAACACCCAATTATGTACCACAATACCAATCGATACCATATTACCGCTCAATGGATTCTCAAAATCCACAATATCAAAGTTTAAATTGTCCAGAAACTCCTAACTCTGTACCTTCTAATGATTACAATGCTTCAAATATTGCTCCTTTGACTCAATCTCCACAATCATCCGTAAGTATCGAAAATTCTGCTTTAACTTCCGCCGAGTCTTCGATAACTCAAACCCTAGATACTTCTGATTCAGTAATAATACAAGATAATCAACCGAACCTTTCAAGTGATGAATCATTACTTTTGAACTCGAGTTTAAAGATCAACTCTCGCTCTTTCAAGTCACGTTCAACTGAAAGCTTTACAAAAGTTTCAAAACAGCATTTGCAAGCTCAAGGAGCAGCATCTAGACAAAAAGTAGTGAAAAGGAGCAATTCTATTATTGATTCACGACATGTAGATTCTAAACCACTTTCTAATACATATGTTCCTAGTGATCCATCACTTGACATTTCTTTCTTCACTGAAGAAGATGTGATTATATTGAAAAATCTGTTACCTACAGCTGAAATTCAAAAATGGAAGTATGCATCTCAACGTCTTTCAAAAATTAGATCTAAGAAATTAAATGCCGAGTTTTGTATTTCAAAATTTCATGCAATGTTCGGTCTACCTTTCAATCCTAAGAAGTCACTATTACAATCTATTTATTCAATGAAAGCTGATTCAAAAAGTACTTCGAATTCAACTGAAGAGAATTTTGAAGGTATTCTTGGCTCTTCAATTCCTTATGTTGTAGCCAAAGACGGATGGAATTCAATAGATCCGTAATAAACTTTAAAAATAAGACCCATTTCTATATTCCATTTAATTATTCATTTCACTCCATTTGTATTTTTACTGTATTATATATTTTAAAATCTGCTTTTCAATGTACTTTGTAACTATGGCGGCTCAGCACTATAACGTTTTATACCAGGTTTCCACCCTCGAATTATTTCAACATTAGTATGTAAAGCCGATTCTCTATGGATTTCTAGTCATAATGCCTATATTACAGAAGTTGTTTATTTGATTTAAACAATTACAGATGCTGAAACAATTTACGAGATATTCTTCAACTTTCATTCATGGTGCTAAATATACCCCTGAGTTCAAAGTATATGCATACAACGCAAACAATGGTCCTAATGACAAAATCATTTCCTTTTTCCATGATATTCCTGTTAATTTCAACAGAGATACAGGAACAGTTGATATGATAGTTGAAATTCCAAGATATGAACAAGGTAAATTTGAAATAGCGAAGGATTTACCTCTCAATCCCATTGTACAAGATGTAAAGAAAGGAGATTTAAGATTCATCAATAATATCTATCCTTTCCATGGTTACCCTTGCAACTATGGAGCAATTCCACAAACTTGGGAAGATCCAAGTTTGAAGGTTACATTAGAAAATGATTCTTACTTTGGTGATAACGACCCTCTTGATGTTTGTGAAATTGGAAGCACAACCTCAATTTCAAAGTTAGGAGATATCAAGAAGGTTAAAATACTGGGATGTATCGCAATGATAGACGACGGAGAGTTAGATTGGAAAATTATAAGTATTGATGTCAATGACAAATTGGCTTCAAAAATCAATGATGTTGTTGATGTAGAAATACACCTTCCACATGTCCTCTCCAATTTGAAAACATGGTTCAAAAATTACAAATTACCAATGGGAAAGCCAGAAAACAAGTTCGCCTTTAACGGAGAATGGCGAGATAAATCAAAAGCTTTATCTGTGATTGAGGAGTGTAACGAAAGATGGAAGTCATTAGTAGCTGGCAAGTCTAGCGGTAAGGGTCTACCTATTGTAGCCAACAACACCTTGAAAGGTACTCCTGGATACCATACAATTTCGGTACCATCTCCTGAAACACAACCCACTCCTAAGATTGCAGCTGATATTCCTTTGAAGGCATCTGAAATTTTCTACTACAAGAATTGATGCTGAAGTTGGAAAAATAAATATCGCTGGTGTACGGAACACTTTTCGAGACGAGCTTTATGCATAACAAAAATCATTTTGTTTTGGTTCGAGATCTTGACCTCTGTAAATATAAAACTCTATAAAATTGAGCTTAAGATAGTATTCCAACTAGTATATCAAAATGGCATTAGTATCAAAGGGTAATAGAAATCCCAAAATTTCCGTTTTTGATAATGTTTACTTGAATTTGATCTCTGATATCTCAGATATTTCAACAACAGTAAACCTTGTTGAATCTTTAGAATCTCAAATTTTGGATGCCAAAATACCATATTATTCCACTGAGAAGAAACGTTCAAAGTATACAGGTCAATATAAGGATTATGTTGACTTTATTGTTGAAAAGTTAGATCTTGATCCTGAACAATGCGTTCAACTAGTTGAAAGTTTTGCAGACACCATTGATATAAACTCAGGTTCAGTTTCTCAAAATTTGCAATCATTTCTGTCCATCATCATACATCAACAACAATTATTTTTTAAAGTCTCATTGATAATCATTAACTCAGACAATTCGGAATTGTCACATTCTAGAGATAGAATTGTCAATGATGGGTACAAGATAATTAGTAATCTCATTGACAACATTAGAATAATATATGAGATCAAAAAATCGATTACTGAGCAAGAATCTTTGAGTGAAACTGACTCTTTAATTTGCAATAGTTTGGACAGCCTGATGACGGAAGTTTTGAACTATTTAATATATATCATTCTTGGGTCGGAAAAGGGATTCGAATCTACTAGCGTCGAAAAATGGTTCAAATTAATGAAAGATTCACAGTTCCTATCTTCATTTGACCTTCCTTTGTCTCCGTATATTTTATTATCCACAATCGAGAGTCTTTCAACTTTAGTATCTCTACTGTTTCTCGATCTAGATAATAATAAAGGTACTTTGGAAGATGAGTCAACGTTCATGAATGATCCTCAAACTTTGACTACAATTACCAACTACCTCTTAAATTCTCCATCAAATCCAATAATTTTATATGCCTGGTCAATTATTCTACATAGACAACATACCTTTTTACAGGCCCATAAGGATCATGATAATTATAAAAACTACATCGAGGAACTGAATGAAGGAGTTTTAAAGAATATTGAATTGGTTTACTTATCTTTTGTTAATGAAGCTGCAACTCTGAATGTTTGTAGCTTATTGTTAAATTGTTGCAATTTAATTTTATACGATCCAATTCTTCCAAATATTCTAGGTTCTTTTGTCATTAATTTTGTTCCCTATATTGAAGCAAACTTTGAGATTGTGAAGACAATCTCTTTTATATTGAAAAGATCCTCGAACCAAATAATTCAGAATTTTTTTGATAGTGTATTTACTGATGAGTTGATGGTTTTGCTAAAAGCTAAGATGCCTTTAAGTTTAAATTCATTTCTTGAAATCATTTCAATAAACGCTAATTTGGCAGTGGAGGAATTGAGACTGTTACCTTCCTATACAGCTCAAGTGGACAGAAATATTTTAAACTCCAGCTATGAAATTGATGATCAGCAGCCTGAATTACTAAAATTAACGAGTGATATAAAAATACCATTACCTTACGAGTCTGATAATGAATTGGTTTTATGTATGAAGAAGGGTACCAAAGGTCAGCTTCTTTCATCTGATGAGAATATCAGTATAGTTTTATTCATCTTTGAATACAATGGTTGGTCGTTATTAGGAAGATTATTGAAGAACTTATCACTCAAAATCTCCCTCACTGATTCATTAAAAGACAGAACCAGACTGTTGATTATAAAAAAGTTGAATATTGTAATTGCTGAATTGGGTAACAATGTTATCGATTTAATTTTTAGTTCTATGAACGCATTTATTGGGGAGAGTGATATCTTTGACGTCATATTCAAAACTTTTGATCAGGCTCTGTTCTTTAAAAACATTGAATTGTGTGCTTCATGTCTCAAATTATTTGGTACCCTGTGCATTAAGGGATATTCGTCCAGAATATGGTCCTACATTTTTAGATCAGATTTGTTCACTATGAAAGCCAATGGCCAACTTGCATTCGAAATATTAGAAAAGGTTGAGATGATTTCGGGTGACTACAGTTTTTCTATCGAATTATTAAAGCTTAGTAAAATATTGTTGTTACAATCATTGATCTTTGAGGAACGCAAAAACAAGAAACTCAAATCACACGTGATTGATAGATGTACGAATTACGCTATTAGAATTTTCGAAAACTATTATTCTTGGAAGTTTGAAATAGAGCATCAGAAATATGAATTAGGGTGCGTTACTGTTGACTATTTAGATAGTCTTGTGAAATTATACGTACAACCAAATGAAAAGAATGAAATTCTCTCATCTGAAGTTTTGACAAAGAGTTTTGAAACTCTTAAAAGCCATTTATTAACTACAAACACAGAAGATTTGAGATCTGTTCGTGCTTTTATCGCATTGTTAAACAATCTATCAAAAGCGGACATTCTGATAACTGATAATTCAACGATCGGCTCTTTATACCATAAACTGGCAAAAAAGTCTTTCACTTACTCAATCAATTTGCTGCATTTTAAGAAAAAGACGAACGCTAATATATTTTCAAGCCTAGAAAAGCAGCTTTACACTCAGATGCCTCTATTAATCAAAGTGTATGTTCTGGAAGCTAACTATAGAAAACCTATACTTGATTTGTTAGGTGAGTTGATAACCAACAGCAAGCAAAACCATATTTCTGTATTGTCACATTTAGGAACTGCTTATTCTGCTGTTTTATTGAACTGTTTGCATGAAAACATCAGCGATCCAAATGTTTCCAACGAATTAAAAATTGCATCATTGAAATTCATTTGTAACGTCATGGAAAATAATCAAACCGGTTTGTCATTATTTTTAATTACCGGTTTAGACATTGCTTCAAACACTGAAAAAGCTGATAAACCATTATCAGAAAAATCTATCTTACAGTTGCTTAAGAAGGCAGTATATGAGATACAAGACAGTTCATCGACGTACACATTCCATTTATTGGATACCCTGTCGCACTGTATCAAAGTGTGGCATAGTGTTGCTGCAGACAATGATGACGTTAAATTCATAGAAAAAATTGTGGACTTGATTAGAGAAGATAAACGGAACAGCGCCTGGGACATTGAAGTTCTTTCCAAAGCAGTGGAGATAATTTCCCTTTATCTATTTCTGTCTGCAGGTAGAAACAAAAGTTGTGAGACCAAAATTACGTCTTTACTCAGCGACGTTCATTTCATAAATAAACTTCACCTTATGTTCAAGATTTCAGAAAGAAATCAGAGAAGAGTCGGTGAAATTCAAGCAAAGATTTCAAGCATTTCAGAATCTCAATACAACTTAAAACAATTCAGGAGACAAATTATTAAAATTGATGAGTCGCCTTACGAGTTGTATTCACTTGATCTTCTTTTTGGAGCAAGAGAAGAGGAATGGTCCAAAATCAAAAGCCTTTTAATCGAAGACAGTAAGGAAATTGAACTGATTGAAGCAGAGATCAAATTAGCCAAAGCTTATGGCGGATTAATCACCTGCTATTGTAACAAAAGCGATGCATATATCAACTCAGAGTACTGCGTATTCGTTTCACTTTTACTCAAAGAAAATTATACAGGATCCTCTCTGAACTTTCATGAGGACATCTACAAATGTAGAATTGAATTGGCATTTTTGATAATTTTCACTATTTCAAAGCTGAAGTTAAAGGTTGAAGACAGTATTCTTTTCACTTTGATAACATCTACGTCGAAACTTTTGCTATCAAAAGAAGTATCGTTATTTGAAGGCCTGCTATCCTTGAATATCGAATATTACAAACCTCTTTTGAGAATTATGATATTGACTTTTTCACTGATCAAAACAGCTGACTTTGTCTCTGAATACTCTTCAACTTTACTGGAATTGTTTAAAAACATCATTTGCAAATCCATTAGCGTTCTCATCAACAGTATCAGAAATCAAGCTTTGTCTGTGGCAAATACCGAGTTCGGAGATGTACCTCTCATGAACAAGCAAATTGATGATATTTTGATAATGCTTTCCATGCTTAAAGACTTTTTCAAACTTGACACTAACTCCAATTTTGATTCAGAGATCGCTGAAGTATTGATTAATTCAGGAGCGTACAGGTCTATTGCTCAACTTTTCTCTTCTTCGCATTTGATCAAAATCAATGATGATGAAGTATTCATGGATTATTCCATGTTATTCATTTACGAATTTGTGCAAAAGAAAGCAGTGGCAAAACGTTTGATTCAAGATGGTCTTTTTCATCTATTAACTGAATCCCCTATTTCATTGATCCTACAAAAAGGTCATATAACCCCTTATTCAAGCAATATGTCTGTTGTAAGAATTCATAAATTATGGGTTAAAAGAATTCTTCCTATTTTGCTGACATTATCTGTTAGTTTCTCTGAATCTATCATTTTCGAGTTATGCAAATTTGCTTTAACCTTCACGAATCAGTTTCAATATAACATCCAAGCATGGCTTGAAACCAATAGCTACATCTCACAGTCAATCATTGAAGAAACTGAGCAAATTATTCTATTTGCCAAATTACTTAATAGTTTGGACGCGTACAACTATGTAAGCACAGAACTAGGCAAAAACATTGACGATGTCAGATTGATTCCGGGATTGGATACCTTGGAGCAAAGAAAGGAGTTTGTCAATGCTTTGAATTATCTTTTGACACATCCAAAGTATTTGGCAATGAAAGTTCGAACAACTGATGGAGATATAACGATATCAGAATTGGCTGAAGAATTGAAATCACTAAAAGACTCCTTGCTAGTATAATTGATAATGATTTAAATGAAGTTTGATAATGTACATAATTATATAGAAAAGTTATGATGAATGTTCTTATAGCTGAACTACTATGTCGAATCTTGTTCTAACACATTTATAGGAGTACATGATATTTGAGGTACCGTAGAAGTTGATATTTGTGAAATATTGCTCAAATCAATTTGAGCGTGACAATCTCTATCTGCCACTTTTTTGAATGCCTGCCATTTCTCCTTATCATATTGTCCGTAGTAGCCACTAGGCAAAGAGTTGGATGATGTGGTAGATTTATCTGTATTATTGCTGAAATTTCTAGGTTTGAACAAATTGGGGAAGATATCCTTAGGTATTCCTTTAACATGAGGATGGGAAGACTCCTCTGATATTTGAGTTGAGTTTCCAGAATGGGTGTAATCCTCTTCTTTGCTTCCAAGCCATTCATTTCGAGTCGAAGATGATCTTGTAAGACTATTTTTCACCTTGGAGTTAAGTGACCAGGAAGAAGTTTTCTTTTTCGGTGATGTCCTGATATTGTTAACTAAATTCATATCAAAGTTCAGTTGTTGTAAAAACTCTTTATCATGGTTTTTATCTGTTAAATCTTTCAAATTCCGTACTTTCTTCAATGGACTTTGCAATTTTGATTTTCGGATGTTCAATGCAGATAAAGAGTTAGACTTCGTATGAAAATTATTTTGCCTGTTGTAGTTCAAATTCAAAGTTGTTGACGATAGAGAATCTTTCAAAGTTTTTGAGAATGATTTCCGTACTTGCTTGACAGAATTTGATCGCAGATGTTCAATGGATTCTTCGTGCCTCAGTTTATACAAATCATTTTCTCTTATCTCTCTGCTTAACTCCTCAAGAAAAACATTATTGGTCGATACCTTATCCAAATGCGCCGATATAGGTGAAACAGTTGTTTCAGGAAATTTAGTGGTAAGCTTCTTTTTATTGAGGGTATCATGCGGTGTTTCGGGAATNTCAGGAAATTTAGTGGTAAGCTTCTTTTTATTGAGGGTATCATGCGGTGTTTCGGGAATAATATCTTGAACAGGGGCCTCCGATATATTCAATAACATTATCTTTTTTGAGTCTACACAATCTTCATAGAAATGATCATAATCATCATCAGACGTTTTGGTTTTGGGTACATTTCTGTGATCTAAGTGGAAACTTTGATATTTTGAAAAAAATTGGGTCGAGTCCAGATCTTTAATTTGACTGACATCAGCTGTATCAAGAATTGGCGTTGATGGGATAGATTCTTTTTCAAAAAAATGAGGTATAATACTCTTGCCTTCTGCACCCGAAAGATTCGGCATCGACAAGTTATGAAACAACAAATGCTGCGTGGTCATTTCACTACTATCCTCAACAAAGTATGTTTCACTCATATTCACACATTCCGCCAACTGGACGTTTAACTTTCGCCTATGATCATTTTTTACGTTTTTGATATTGATTTCGTCCGGCACTAATGTTTGTGCTGAGTCTTTTAGTTTGACAATCTTTGAGTTTATAGACGCATTTTCTTTATCTGAGAATGTACAATTTGTTGAGCAGGTTGTTGAACCTGTTTCATTATCAAGGTTCTTTGATATATCAATCTGTCTAGTAATAAGATATTGCAAAGTAACCAGACCTGCAATAGTTTTAAGGATCAGCGACAAAGCAAAACATATACAGAAAGCAGTTTGCAGTCTACCTAATAGCTTTGTCTCGATTTTTGCTGCACCCTTAATAGTTGAATTTATCCAATAACTCCATATGATTATTGTGAATGTATTGAAAACAGTTTGAGTAATCCAGATAAATAATCCTATTTTGTCCAAACTTTTGGTCGAAGTAGATCTGATATAAGATAATGCACTAACAAATAATGATGCAAGTTCAAAAACAACAAAAAGTATCAGTTCAACCTGTACGTCTGTACTTTTCAGTAGTATAGCCAAACTAAAAGCACTATTAGTGCTCATAAATATGACTAGTAACATCCATAAAAGTTTTCTAAAATGTGATACATCGATCATTGTATCTCATTCCTTATACCTCTTTGAAAATTAAAACTAGCTTCTTTGACCTCTTGGATAATGATGTCCAAAGCACATCTTGGCGAGTCAAAACTAAGATGAAGATCAAATCTTGTCAAGTAGGTTTGAATAGTTTTTGTGTTTTGTTTACTTTATTCCCAAATAGGAAATTTTTGCTACGATAAAAATCTATAAAGTCTAGAGCTCAAGCTTACTCAAAATCATTGAAACGCTGAAGTTTGAAAGACAATAGACTTTCTTGTTGTGACATTGAAGCAGAAGTACCGTTGAAATGGTTTGTTATAAATATCATCTTTATTACCCTATACAATGGTGAGTTAATCGATAGTGAAAATAGAAATTGTCTTCTCTCCCGGAAGCAATGTTTTACACTTTTTGAAATACTGTTTTAGATTCTCGGGAATCAGGACTCTTATTTCACTTAAAAATAATAGCATGTTTTTCTCATAATATGATTCTCTGTCATCTACATAAAAAGTGAGATGGAATCCAGTAGCGTTTTTTACATCAAGCTTTCTCCAACAAATTCCTG
The DNA here is from genome assembly GCA_004931855.1 of Pichia inconspicua. Classification (NCBI taxonomy): domain Eukaryota; kingdom Fungi; phylum Ascomycota; class Pichiomycetes; order Pichiales; family Pichiaceae; genus Pichia; species Pichia inconspicua. Next base: position 38,642 of record SELW01000039.1, read on the forward strand.
CTATATTGTATCCAAAGCTATTCAAATCAAACTTTCCCAAAAGAAGCAAATAAGTTACTGATTGCCATACAAGCTGTTCTTTTCCCTTTGGGATTACGTAAACATATTCACCTAGACGTTTTTTTGATTTATTGCCATGAAAAATTGGAAGTTGGCCCTTTTTCAAAATAAACAACTGATGATAATTCTCTTTCAAATTTTTTTTAACAAAATCGGGACTATTGCACAAGGTCAAAAGTAAGTCCAAGCTATCTACTTTATGAAGGATCTGGTACTTTTTTCTCTGAAAATTGATTGTTGAAGTGTTTCCCAACCAGACGTTCCATTGCTCTGGTAAATTTTTTAAGCACCTACCTGTTTGAAGTTTCTGCAAGACGTAGGACCCATTAAAATGATTCAATTGATTGAGATCAAAATTACTCGATTTCAAACAACTTTTAGCAGGTAATGTTTGGTGATGTGGTACCAATTGATTTTGTAGATTCAATGATTCAACAGTGTAATATGCATCTGCTTCATTCTTTGTTAATAGATTTTTTTGTTTTGTGGTTTTTTTATGACTTTGTTCAACAATGTTCTCTGTTTGAGGATATTCTGATCTCAAAGTAATCGGATCGATTTTAGCTTCTTTATTGCTTTCCGGTAATTCTTTATGAATATTAACGTCAAACTTGGACGCTTTTGGTGTATCTTCTGTCTCAAGGCAACTGACACGACCTTCTGTATTTTCTGGTTGTGCTTTTTCCTTTCTACGAAAAAACGAAAACTTACGGCCTAGAGATCTGAAGGTTGACACTCCTTGCTCTTTCCTTTTTTCATCAATCACTGCTCTTTTCATTGTGTTACTTTGATTAAATAAAGTTACATGAGTGTGTCTGGGAAATTCGGAGTCACTACTACAATCAACATCCTCGAGGTGTACGTCTGATGCATATAGCATTGGCTTTGTGATATCATACAAATTTGAAACATTTCGAATAGAATCTACTTTACATTGAGGATTGTTGTACATTTCATCTTCCTCACTTAAATGAGTACTTTTTACAGAGCAAATCGAGGGTTCTTTTGGATCAGTTATGGTTTCTTGAGTGTCTAAAAGAGTGCTATCATCTCTGATTAAACTAGGAAGAGATTTTTGTTTATTTCTTAAGGACAACGTCCTGAAAACACTGCCTAGTTTGTCCCGCTTTCTTATCGATGCAGACCTCAAAACATTCTTTTCAAGCTCTAGAGGAACAACAGGTATGTTTTCTGTATGTAATAAATCTAGAACCGTACTCTCATTGATAACTGGTGAGAGGGCATCTGAATATAATCCCGAGTCAATACTACTTCCCTCAAATGTTATAACATTTTCATCTTCAAGCTCAAGAATATCTTTATATATAAACATCCTACTTCGTCTTGAAAGGAAAACAAAAGCAAATTATCTTATAAATCGTAACACTTATGAAGAGGGCACTTTTGTTACTTCATTTCCAAAAAAGGGGCTCAATAGCTCAATACTTTTTATGTGAATAATCCATCAGAGTTTTTTAGCTCGCTGAGCCGATTTTTATAAAATATTAAGATATTACAGTAAAATTTTTTGAACACTTCAGTTTTCACTCCCTTATCAAGAACTTTTCATTAACTTCTCTTGATAGTCTGTTATTCATTAAAAGCTGAACTAGGATAAATAATGTCTGAAAGTATCAACGTGGAAAAAACCACTGTGAAGAATAAATTTCCCAAACCTCATATCAGAAAACAAAAGCAGTTAAAAAAGTTGGATGATGATTACCAAATGTCAATAGAATCTGCCCAAAAGGCAGAAATATTGCTTACTGAAGAACAGGGTCTTATTGAAACAGAAGGAATGGAAAAATCGTGGAGATTCAAACAGGATGATATAGTTAAAAATGTTGACGTCTCTACTGCAAATAAAAGATTCGACCTCAATCTACCAGCTTATGGACCTTACAATATAGATTACAGTAGAAACGGTAGGGATTTGCTTATATGCGGAAAGAAAGGTCATGTGGCTTCCTTTGATTGGAGGTTAGGACAGCTTCATACAGAGCTCCATTTGAACGAAACAGTTCATGCAGCAAAATATCTTCAAAACAATCAGCTTTTTGCAGTTGCACAAAAGAAATACGTTTACATATACAATTACGAAGGTGCGGAAGTACATAAACTGGATCAACATCTTGATCCAACACTACTAGAATTCTTACCGTATCACTATCTTTTGGTTTCTGCTGGTAAGTCGGGCTTTATCAAATATCATGATATTTCTACTGGTGAAATTGTTGGACAATTGCACACAAAATTGGGACCAACCGTTTCTTTGAGACAAAATCCATGGAACGCAGTGATTCAAGCGGGGCATGGAAATGGACAGATTACGTTTTGGTCACCTAGCATGAATACTCCCTTGGTCAAAATTCAAGCATGCCGTGGTCCTGTGCGTTCAATTGCTGTGAACAGGGATGGTAGGTACATGGCAGCTTTCAGTGCAGATCAAACGCTGAAAATCTGGGACATCAGGAAATTTGATGAACTTGATAGTTATGTCACACCAACTCAAGCAAATACTGTTGATATATCCGATACTGGATTGTTATCTGTAGGATGGGGACCGCATGTCACAGTTTGGAAAGATTGTTTTAAAGGGCATCAGAAAAATCCATATCTTACGCATTTAATTCCTGGATCGCAGGTTCAAAGTACACGATTTGTTCCATTCGAGGATATATTAGGTGTAGGACACAATAAAGGATTTGCATCCTTAATTGTTCCCGGTGCTGGGGAATCCAATTTCGATGCTCTAGAGGTTAATCCATATGAAACTACAAAGATGAGAAGAGAAGGTGAAGTTAGATCCTTGCTTACGAAGTTACAGCCTGATATGATTACTCTAGATCCTAACGTTGTTGGTACAGTGGATCGTAGGAAACCTCATGAACGATTATCAGCTAAAGAGCAGGCGGAGAGAGAATTGGCGGAAAAAGAAGCCAAAGATGGAAAATCAAATTTAGAAAGATATGTCAAACCAGAAGTCAAATCTAAAAATTCTGCTCTTCGTAAACTCAAGAGAAAACAGAAGAAGAATTTGATTACTGAACGTTCTATGCGTATTGAGAAAATACTTGCTAAAGAAAAGGAATTGAGACAACAGAAGGCACAGCTCGAGAAACAGATTCAAACTAAAAAGGATGAACTTGAAACCGCTTTTGACAGGTTTAAATAGATTTTATAGATGCGTAACCTTGATAGATGGAAACGTTTCTGTTCAGAAACTTTTTAAACATGTTTACTACACAAATATAATTAATCTTCTATATCATCAAAGTTATCGATTGATGGATCGATCTTGAATGGACGTGGTAATGGAGCATCCTTTCTGTTTTTCTCCTTGGTAGTCTTGATATAATCAAAAGGCTTTTCAGGCTCAGTATCTTTCAATACAACAATTCCTGAAATAGTCTTGAACTTTTTGAAGGGAACAAATCTAGAGTTTTTTGTGAAAGTAATATATTTCATCTGTTCTGGCAAAACTCTTGTCATATTCTCGATTTCGTAAGGCTCTTTACAATACAAAGAAACGTGAGTTTCAGTTTTGTCGTCTGAATCTTTAACAGATTCATCCTTTGGCTTTTCAGAGTCAGAATCAGCCTTTTCATCAATATCCATCTTTGATTCTTTGACTTTTTCCTTCTTTGCCGCTCTGTTTCTTGCTCTATGTGTTGTGGAAAGTACAGCAGTTGCGACTTTTTCAGCTTGTTTCTCAATCTGTACCTCAGCTTTAGGAGGATAAACAAAATATTCGGGCCTTGCAAAACAGTTAATTTTTATCTTTGGAATTTTAAGATTTTCAGTTACGCCAATCACAGAGGTTGGTGTAAACGATAAAGATAAAAAGTGAGCAAGTGGATGCCAGTACCAATATTGGGTGAATAAGGTCAGTCCAACAATAGCTTTCATATTCAAAGTATTGGTTTGTGTGTTTTCAAGCTGTATGGTAGTATTTCTTCCACCCGCATCAATGATACCTTGCGCTAAGGTCGCACCAAATCTAGCTAGTGATTCTTCATGTTTATTACTCACGGTGGCAGCAAGTTTATCTCTAAATTCAGTCACTTTAGGGTATGATTTCTCATTTTGTTGAATTAAAATCATTGCTTTTGCAATAATAGCACCTTGTCTGACGAAATCAACAGCATCAACAGATAATGGTTCAAGAACATCTAATGCACTTTTCAAGCCGTGACCAGAACATGAAATTGCTAATGCCATTGCAGCACCATAACGCACATAAGGATTGTGTGATTGAGAAAGTAATTCAACTATAGTTGGGACTTTGGTATAATCATTCAATAAAACAAATCCAAGACACATAACAGAGGCTCTTCTAACGTTATCATTGGAATCAGAAACAGCAACGTGTAGAAGTTTTTTGATAGCATCCTCATTAGAAGTACCACAATAAGCTAATCCGATTGTAAAACATGCACCATAACGTAAAATGGCATCCTTATGCTCCAGCATCTTTTCGATCAGTTTGTCAGCTTTATTTTCTTGTCCATAACAAACTAAAGCGATACCTACAGCCAAACTTCTTATAATAGTTTCATGTTGCGTCTCTTGTGCATAGGTTAGCATATCATTCAGGGTATCTTCATTTCCGGTACCAAGCATCACTAAACCCATTGCTAAAGCAGCAGCTTGTCCCGACAGAGCAGAATCAGCATATAAAATTGTATTAAGTTCATTGTAAAGATTCATATCAGCAAGACCCATAGCTGTGGCACCAATACCTAAGCAGGCACCGTGAAGAATTGTGTCTGAATCTTTATTTTCCGAAACATCAGAAAACTTTTGCAAGTTTTCAAGAAGATAAGATAAAACATGACTGTGTTGACCAGCATATACCAAACCCAAGCCAAATAACGCACCACCATTTGTATGAGCATTAGATGTACGACCTGGAAGGTATGGTTCTAAAACTTTTCTACCGTTAGTTAAGTTACCTTTATGAATGACACCAAAAGCTGCAGTGGCTGAAAATTTGGACCAATGATTTGCCTTACCCAGCCATTCGATATTTGATCTAAAAAAGTTGTCATCTGTGGTACCGGCATGCATGAAAGCATTAGCAAATGTTACAGCTGAATGATATAATGAGTTTCTACCATCCAATGCTTTCTTAGTAGTATTAAGAATAGAAATATCAATGTTACGATTTTCAGACAAAAAAGTCAAGTCCAAATCACAGGTTGGAACACCAGATAAAATTTTCTTAAGTCTAAGGACATTAATCGCTTCTTGATCTAAAGATTCATCCGCTTCAATAAGTTTTAAAGTAGAGCTGAGTAACTCTTGAGAGGCAATTGCGACTAGGTCGAATGCAATTTGATAAGCCATCAAATCGAACGAATTTAGCAATTTTTTGAATTGTTTATGAGCATAAGATGCTTCATTTAACTGAACAATAATCTTTGTAATTAGAAAATAGTCAGGATTTTCAAAATTGAATAGGAGGGTTATAAGAACATTTAAAGTTTCTCTTTTAAAATTGACATCATTAATCACTGTTGTACAACAAGTCAAAAGGTATCCGAATAAGTTCATGATTACTTCATTTGAAGCACCATTTTTTAACTGAGTGTCTAATATTTGTTGAATTATGTCAAGTCTGTAACTCTCCAAAGAGATACCTAAAGCTAATTTCACATCATCTTGAACACACTTTGTAAGCATTTGTTCAAAAATTTTGGTTAGTTGAGGTTCAATAACAATGGAATTATCTTGATACTTTTTCTGTGAAAGTTTTATATATGAATCGATGCATTTTGAAACAATTGTTTCAACATATTCCGAATTTTCAGAGGTATCAAAAGTATCACCAGCTAAAAGTGAATACTTTACAGCGGAATCATAATCACCTAAATTATAATAAACTTTAGATGCTAACAGAGCGGCTAATTCTCTATGTGTGAAATGATCATCTTCAAACAATTGTTCAATATCGGAAATTCGGTTTGCAATTTCAGACCATAATTGGTTAACCTGTTTGTCAAGAGATTCTAAGGCGTATACTTTTAAGGCTGAGTCTCTTTCATCCAACAAAGACAAATAAGGTGCAGCAGATGTTATCACAGACATTTAATTTTGATCCAGCACGAGACTAACTTTGAAGTATTAGGTATGATGTGAATCAGTATTCTTTTGCCACCGGGCACAGAATTGATCTACTAGGTTCATAGTTCAGTTTGGTTGGAATTGAAGCTGGTCGCGCGCGACGTTAATATTAGAGTCAAGCAAGATCTGATCACAAGCTTAAGTTTGGTCAAATATTGACAAAGCCCTGTACTACGTATAACACTGGTTAATAGTTTGAATTATATAGATAAGGTGTTGAACTTACCCTATGGATGCTATGATAATATTTATAAAGGGAAAACAAGATAAAGATAAGGTTTGGAGAGGTAAAAATCCTCAAAAGAAAAAAGCATAGAAAATCATTGTACATTTGTAATTGTTGAATACATGAAAATTGAAAGCCACAAATTTTAATATAATAATCTGGTTGAGATATTGTATGTAGTTGCTTCTAATTCATTGTAGATGTTTTTGATATCATCTTGGGTAACACCAGAAACATCAGCCATTAAGTAAGCAATATCACCTCTTGAATCAGAAAATTGTTTCTCAATGTTATAATCTGACAAGATTTGATTGACAGTCTTCAAGACACCAGGAACATTTTGATGAATGTATAGGATTCTACAGACATTTTCTTCATCAAGGTCAAGAGCTCTTAAAGAAACTTCAGGGAAGTTAACGGCACCAGTAGATGAACCTTCATTCAAATATTTGGTTAAAACGGTACCAACTTCAATACCGATAGCAGATTGTGCTTCTTCAGTAGAACCACCAATATGAGGAGTCAAAATAACATTTTTTAAAGTTTTCAATTCTTCAACAAAAGGTAATAATTCATCACCATTGAAATGAGGACCATTTGCTCTTGGTTCTTTAGGATAGACATCAATACAAGCACCTGCTAATTTACCAACTTTTAAGGCATCAATTAATGCTGGAATATCAACAACAGTACCTCTAGAATTATTGATCAAGTAAGCACCATTTTTCATTTCAGCTAATTGGGGAGTTGAAATCATTTGTTTAGTTTCTGGAGTTTCTGGAACATGTAAAGAGATGAAATCTGAATTATTCAAAAGTTCTTCAAGAGAACCAACTTGTTTAGAGTTACCTAAGGACATGATCATTAAAACATCGTAATATAAGACATGCATACCTAAAGCTTCAGCTAAGACTGATAATTGGGAACCAATGTGACCATAACCAATTATACCTAAAGTTTTACCTCTGACTTCCCAACATCTTGCAGATTTCTTATTCCAAATACCATTATGTAATTCCAGATTTCTATCACCTAATTCTCTGGATAAAGCAATAATTTCTGCAATTGTCAATTCAGCAACAGATCTTGAATTAGAAAATGGAGAGTTGAAAACAGCAATACCTTTCTTTGCTGCATAACCTAAATCAACTTGATTAGTACCAATACAGAAACAACCAATGCATACTAAATTCTTAGCATGTTTTAAAACTTCAGCGGTTAATTTAGTTTTAGATCTGATACCAATTGCATGAACATCTTTGATTTTTTCAATCAATTCTTCTTCAGGTAAAGAAGTTTTGAGAAATTCAACTTGATAACCTTGTTGTGCAAAGATATCAAGAGCAGTTTGATTAACGTTTTCTAAGAGCAAGATTTTTATATCACCTGTGGAGAAAGGTTTCAAGGTCTTTGCATGAGTTGGCTTATATTGATCAAGGTAAGAAGCAGTTGGGGAGGTTGAAACAGTATTCTTTGGGGATAATCCAGTTGATGCAAAAGCTTCAGTTAATTTTGAGATTGGTTGTGGAACAGACATTTATTAATTGAAATGGTTAGTTTATAAACTGATATGTAAGGATTACGATATAATGAATAACTCGAACGGCAGCCATATAGGAAAACCGCGTTCCTTAAGTAAACCGAGAATTTCAAGCATGGCCGTTTACTAAGTCAGAGTCACATGCATGCCAAGTGGTATGGAATTTCAGACAATTACAATTTGTGAGGGTGAATTTTAAATTACGCGAACATCAATTTCAAGCGGAATTGTCGTCAGTGTGAAAAATCAGTCATCAGCGACCACAGCGGGGTCACGTGGAATTGCGAAGTTGGCGTGGGAAATGGGTTACACAGTCATTGCGGGCTTTCCTCAAGGGTGTACAGTACAATACACGGTCTTTGTTCAACACGTCACACAGTGAATGTAGACAATTGTGCTCAAACTGTGAGAACAGTCATTGCAAACAGCGACACTAGCAGAATCAGTCACGTCATACACGATATTCGGAGTAGGACAGTATCAAGAATAGCTAAATGTTCTCCGAAGTGAGTACACTTGACTTCTTTTTGGACAGGAGTCAGGCAGTTGACAGATCTAGTTTTTCCGACTTTTATTTCACTGACTTCTCCCAATTACCTTTATGTCACGTGTCTAACGCCAGGGCTGGAGGGTTAGGTCAATTACAAAATTGACGCGAGTTTTCTCAGCTGAAATTTTCCAGGCAAAGCCCAGCACTCCCCAGATTGTATCGTTGAGGAGAAACACCAAGCCTCTGGATTCTGGTCGACATACACTTTTCATACTGCATTACGCTTTCCCGCTTTCGTCTCTCTCTGGTTCATATCTTTTGTCCTTTTATTTCCTTTCTTTCCGTAGATCACGTCGATTGAAAACCATCACCCCCGGCTTTCCACGTTCTTAAATTCCGACGAATTAAATTAAACTAAAAAATGTCTGCTGCACCACAACAACAAAACAGAGGTCCAAGAAGAAACGGTCCAAGAAGAAACAACAGACAAGGTTCTGATGAAAAGGCTTGGGTTCCAATCACCAAGTTAGGTAGACTTGTTTCCTCTGGTAAGGTTACCTCCATTGAACAAATCTACACTCATTCTTTACCAATCAAGGAATACCAAATTGTTGACACCTTATTACCAAACTTACAAGAAAAGGTTATGGCTGTTTTATCTGTTCAAAAGCAAACCAGAGCAGGTCAAAGAACCAGAATGAAGGTTGTTATGGTTGTTGGTGACAACAATGGTCACGTTGGTTTAGGTGTTAAGGCAGCAAAGGAATTAGCTAATGCAATTAGAGGTGCTATTATCATTGCTAAATTATCTATCATTCCAGTTAGAAGAGGTTACTGGGGTTCTAACTTAGGTGCTCCACATACTATTGCTAACAAGACATCCGGTAAGTGTGGTTCTGTTAATGTTAGATTAATTCCAGCTCCAAGAGGTTCTGGTATTGTTGCTTCTCCAAACGTTAAGCAATTAATGCAATTTGCAGGTATTGAAGATATCTACACCACTTCTTCTGGTTCTACTAGAACTGCAGAAAACACCTTAAAGGCAGCTTTTGCAGCTATTGGTAACACTTACGGTTTCTTGACTCCTAACTTATGGAAGGAAAACGCTATCCAACCATCTCCATTAGATCTTTACCAAGAATCTGGTAAGAAATAATGTTTATAAACTTTTGAATAGTATTTAAGTAATTCATTTGTTGCTCAATTTTCAAGTATCTTATTTGTTCTATATGAGCGATGTAAACTTTAGTTTTTACTAACTAGGTTCAGTTGGTTTGGAACTTATCCTTCTAATCCATGTCCGAGAGAACATTGTTCATATTAATTCTATAAACTTAAAGTTCTATATAGAAAAAAAAAATCAAAAATCAAAAAAAAGAAGAAAAAGAAAAAAAAAGCTATACACATAAACATAAGTAATTACAAGAAATTCAAATCAAATAAATTCAAACATGTTGAAGACAAAGTGTAACAATAATAAAACAATCATTTAATAAAAATCAGGCTTGTTGAGGGGCATGTTCTAAAATTTGATCCTCACCCACAGCAAATTGACGTTGAGCAGTATTGCCAGTATTTTGCGTCTGACCATTGATCCACACTTTATTACCAGTTGCATTACCATTATTTCCTGTAACTTGTTTACCATCTGGATGTTGATAAGGACAATTAACATTGGTACAATTGACACCAAATTTACACACTTCATTTATTGGATGTGTAAAAAAACAATCAATTCTTGTACATTCAGTACCTTGTCTGCACATAATTGGTGATTTAGCATGTCTCTTTGGACATGAGTAATTCTTACAATATGATCCAAACTTACATTGCTCCAATGATCTCTCTTGAGTAACTCCATTCGAAACACCAGGTGCTGGATTGTTTGCAGCTTGGTAACTTGGAGGTGCTGCTTGAAAATTTGGTGATGAGTGAGCTCTAGAACAATTTGGATCCTTACATGCCTTATTGTCAACACACCATTGTAATATTGTAACTTTAGCGTCTTTATTTGCAGGTGTAGGATGACCAAAGGGACATAGTTCCTTTGAACAAATTGCACCAAATTTACATAATGTAATACCTGTATTGACATTATTTCTACCTTGACTTCTTTGAGCAATCTTAGCCTCTCTAACCTTTTCATATTCTTTCACCAGCTCATCATCTTCACCTGGATGTAAATATGTACAAGTTTGGTTGGTATTTGGACAATTTGGGAAACTACGACATAATCTAGTTGGATGTGCAAATGGACAGATTCTGTTTGGACAATGAGGAAAATCTTTACATCTTTCCGCTGGTTTGCTGGAAACGACATTGGTTGTACCATCAATGTTATTATCTAATGACATCTCCATCATCTTAGCTAAGTTTTGCTTTCTATTATTCTGTGCTCTAGTTCCAGTCACATTTCTTCCACCTCTATTACTTGAACCTTTAAAACTCATGGTACCCCTATTTTTCGTAAAATTCAGTCTATCGTTTGAGCGATCGTTATTATTGTTAGAAGAGAAATTGAATGATTCTGAACCGAAAGCAGACTGTGGAGTGTTATCTAAAAATCTCACCTCTTTAGCCTCAGAGCCATCAATCATCATATTATCATTAGATGAATTTGGTACAAATGAAGGAGCTGCGAAGGCGGATTGAGCAAATGCAGAAGCTGCAGGTTGTGTCGGTATTTGTTGCTGAGAAGGAAAATTTCCTTGTGATTGATTTGGCTGTTGTTGTGACTGTTGTGGTTGTGATGGTTGTTGGATTTGTTGTGATTGTTGGATTTGTTGTGATTGTTGGATTTGTTGTGATTGTTGCGGTGGTTGTTGAGGTGGTTGTTGTGATTGTTGCTGTTGTTGCTGGAAGGAGAAAGAACCAGTGTTTTGAAAGTTTTGAATCTCATCTATCACATTCTGCACAAAAGCTTCGTCAATGACAGAACCAAATAAGCCTGTAAACTCATTTACAATTTCAGCAGGAGATCTATTGTTTGAAATTAAAACCAATAAAAATTCCGCAACATATTCAGGGTCATCAACATTTGCAAGTGATTTAGCAATTTCATGCTTCAACTGGAGACCAAACTCGCTATCTGTCTTGAATTCTACCATTTTTGTTAAGGTAGGACGATTTTGTTAGGAAAATAGAAAAGAAATAAGCTTGTCTATAAAGATTGCGCAATGATATTACAAATTATAGATCGATGCATTTCATTTTGCTTGAAAATTTGCCCTTGAAGCCTAAAATTTAGAGATTGAGGCTGGGTTTTGAAATTCGCGCCGATCGACTAGAAATATGTCTAGTGACGATTGCTGTAAAGCAGATTGGTGTTTTTGAGAATCAATATAACTACTGTCAAACCACTGATGTATTTTATAAGTGGTGGTCGAATTATTTTGGAAATATTCGAAAATAATGATGTTTTGTTTTCGTGAACTTTGACAATGAATATCGAAGTTTGAGATTTAATTGCTAAGTTGAAATCTTCATCTGAATCGATAAGAATGTAATCGCCTTGCGAGTCAAAGTAACCCAATTGAATATAAAAGTTCCGGTTATCTGGTAATTTTGCCTGGATCTTTGAATTAATTTTGGAGATTTTTTTACTATTTAGGTCATTGACCTCGAACTTATAAGTGCTACCATTAAGTCCAAGTTGTGAGTTTTCTTCAATTTTAACTTTTATAACTAAATTCTGAGAACTATTGCTCAAAGGACTGACTGAGTTTGTTGCCATTGGAAAAGTAACATCAACATAAGAATTTTCATTGGAAGAGATTATATTTGTATCCAGAAGTAAATTGGCAAATGATGAAGAGCGTTGAGATTTCAATCTTTTGTCTTTAGTGAATATACTTTTGGAAACTGTTGAAATTGGTTTCTCTAAACTATCCCAGAACTTATTCCAAGCTGGAATTTTAGTATGTTGCATATCATTATCAAAATCACTGAGTGAGGTACTACTGAGAAGTTTTAATAATGAATAAGTTAGATCTAAAACATTGACAAGACCAATGACATTATTCTGATGATCTTTAATTGGTAAATTCAAGAATTTTCCTTCATACATCAATCTCAAGGCATTATGAACTGCCATTGAACTACTTGCAAATTCTGGTTTGGAAGTCATTATTCTAGCAACTTTTGAAGATTTAGGATCAAGCTTACATGATAGAACTCTGAAAACTAAATCTTTTGTTGTAAGGATACCAATAATATCATCAACTGAGATAATGTTTGAGTCATGAAGTTCAATATTTTGAACAACTAGAGCAGCAGTAATATTATTATTGACTAATAGTTGAGCTGCATCCCAAATTGAGGTTTTAGTATCAATATAAAAGGGTTTTCTCACATTTAACTCGTGATCCATTAGTAATGAATTAAGATCAGGTTGTTTCATTAAAGAAATCAAAGCTTTTAATTCATTTATGATTTTTTTCTTTCTTTTCATAATGTTTAAGTCTAGCAAACCTTCATTCAATGAGACTAAATCCAAATTGTTCTTATCTATGAGTCCATTACAATCACTTACTGTAATTTTTTTAGTTTCATTGGAAACTGAAGTATTGCGACTAATAGAGTTTTGACGTGAGATAGAGTTTTGACGTGAATTTGACTTTGAATCATTGTTGTTCAATTCATTAAAAGTCAACTCCAATTCCTTTGATTTTTCGGACATTCTTTCAAGTCTTATCATTGCATTATAAAAGCAAGTAGTTATATTAAGAACACCAATAACTGTATCATCATTTTGAACTATTGGCAGATGTCTAATTTTATTAGCTACCATCAATTTTAGGGCATCATTTACTGAAGTTTGATGAGAAACATAATAAGGATTTGTGGTCATAATTTCTGAAATCAACAAAGTATTATTTAAAGAAGCTTTAAATGCTAAATCTTTAGTTGTTGTCAATCCTATCATTTTACCGGAGTTATCATCGATTATTAATAAACAATTGGTTCTATTTTCTTTCATTGAAACAGCGGCATCAAGTATCGTAGTATTTGGACTGCAATATATAGGAGAAGAAGATATTCTAGAAAGGGTGGTAGTCATCTTGTTATAGATGTTTGATGTTGCTGAACAATGTAAAAATGCTAATAATTACCTTCATTCTCCTTATGTGATGAGGTACAATCTCGGATACTGAGCCCTCGACAATTGTAAAAACAAAAGACCCCTTCGACGCGTAAATATTAATTCAGCAAATTTGAAATCGACGTAAATAGACGTAAATTGGTGTGAATCAAATCGACCCGTCGATCGATCCTTGTATAAACAAATATTTACCCCTTTAGGACAAAACAAAAAGTTATTTAATTTTTCAAAGGCGCAAAATTTAGGTGAAAATTTTTTTACAATTGTTTTGATTTACTTCCATTTTGGGTAATGTAATTGGAGGCAAGAAAAATTGAAGACAATAAATTTTTTGCATCGCAAACTTACAAATCATGACTCGATCAGAAAAAATTTCATGCAATTAATCCAAATCAGGTAAGGTTCGTTCTAGACCCACAACATGGAAGATGCATTGATTGCTAGTTGTAAGTATGCTTGACCACGCGAGCAATTCAGTGAGAACATTACGCCAATAGCAAAGATACATTGTATTCCCCATGTACTTATTGCTCACGCCGTCGGATTGGTGGTTAGTTCCCGCTTGTCCAGGGGTTGCTTGTGGAGAGCCAATCAAAGTGCCAGAAGGGGAAAGTGTAACGGTGTAAGCGGTGTAAGCGGTGTAATTAGCGGTGTAAAACGGTGCGAAATAACGGGCGACGGCTGTACAACTTCTCCAAAGAAAGGGCCTAGGCCCCGAATAGGGGAAAAGGTCAACAGCTGCTTCGTCGCCCTCGCCATTTGCTTGTTTTCCCCCCAGTTCTCCCCCTAGTTCTCCCCCTAGTTCTCCCCCCAGTTTTCTCCCCCTGCACAGGGGCTCAGCGGGTGACTGTCGAAGAGAAAGAGGACATGCCCCTGCCCCTGTCTTTCGCCAATTGGCCTTGGCCTTGGCCCCCCTTCCTTATAAAGATGCAACACTCCCCTGCCAAGTTACAGATCCGTTTCACTCCTGTCTAGAGGTTTTGCCTTCTGATCCCATTTACTCTTCTGTTTAGATTCTTTTTGATACTTTAATTTATCTTCTACTTCCCTTTCTCTTCCCTTTCCCTCCGTAAGAATAGATATTGCAACTCTTCCACTCCACATTCTTTTGAAAATCAGTTTCTTCAAGACTAATTATCACATTCCTTTGTCAAACTTACATTGATATTAACTAAAATTAGTCAAACTACACTCCTTATAACTTAAACTAATTCTTATTCACTCTTTTTTAGAAACAAAATGAAATTTTCCACTACTTTATCACTTTTAACTCTCTCTGCTTTAGCAAATTCTGCTCCAGTTGTTTTAAACCATCAACATCATCAACATAAGAGAGAAGCAGCTGTTGTTACTCAAACTTTAACTGTTGTTGTTAATGCTGCTGATCCTACTGCTGCTATTCCACAAGTTGCAGTTCACCCTGAAACAAACGCAAATTTAGTTGGTAACGAAGTCGTTGATTCTGCAACTCCGGCACCAGCTCCAGCTGCACCAGCACCTGAGGCTGCACCAGTTGAAAAGGCTGCTCCTGCTCCTGCTCCAAAGGCGCCAGCTTCTGATAATCAGAAAAAATCTTCATCTGGTTCTGCTACTACTTTCCAAGATGGTACTATTCCATGTTCTCAATTCCCTTCTCAATATCAAGGTGTTGTTCCAGTTGAATGGGTTGGTTTTGGTGGTTGGGCTTCCGTTATGGCTTTAGATGGTTCAACTTCAAATTCTTGTGAAGACGGTTTTTACTGTTCTTATGCTTGTCAACCAGGTATGTCTAAAACTCAATGGCCTTCAAATCAACCAGCAGATGGTAGATCAGTTGGTGGTTTACTTTGTAAAGGTGGTTTCTTATACAGATCTAATCAAGATTTTGATAGCTTATGTGTTGCAGATATTTCATCCGGTTATGTTAAATCTGAACTTTCTGAATCAGTTGCTTTGTGTAGAACTGATTACCCAGGTTCAGAAAATATGGTTATACCAACTGAATTAGGAGCAGGTTCAACTCAACCTTTATGTGTTGTTGATGAAGATCACTATTTCTTATGGAAAGGTATGAAAACTTCTGCTCAATATTACGTTAATAATGCTGGTGTTTCAGTTCAAGATGGTTGTATTTGGGGTACACCTGAAGCAGGTGTTGGTAATTATGCACCAGTTGTTATCGGTTCCGGTTCAACTAATGGCTTAACTTACTTATCCTTAATTCCAAACCCAAACAATAGAAATCCTCCTAACTACAACATTAGAATTGAAGCTACTGAAGGTTCAACTATTAATGGTGATTGTTCTTACATTAATGGTCAATTTTCAGGTTCTCAAGATGGCTGTACTGTTACTGTCACATCTGGTTCTGCTAACATTGTCTTCTTCTAAACAATGTAAACTTTCCTTTCTTTACTATTCAAACATTATCATTTTTTTGTTTTAGAATTCATGCACGTTTATTGATGCACCAGTGATACCATACCTTCATTAAATTTTTCTAGATAGTGTTAGCTACTATTTTTATATACGATTTTTTATTCTTATTGCTTCTCAAAAGTAAGTTTCACTTTTCATTACGTCAATGCTTTTGCGTGAAGTTCACGTGACACAAATTTGCGTTCAAAAAATTGGGGCCAGCAACCGTGAGACCGCNTTTTGCGTGAAGTTCACGTGACACAAATTTGCGTTCAAAAAATTGGGGCCAGCAACCGTGAGACCGCAATCTCCTTAACTGTGGTCGATGTACATAACATACATTTCCCCACTTCTTTGTTATTTCGTTCTTGAAAAAGCATACATACATACAATCAAATCTAGAAGACCAATGTATCATTCACATACATCTAATGCCTTTGATGGGGAATCTTACCCTCAATTGCGTCCACAACCTACCTTTAAGGCAGTTGACTCGATTTATGAGAACAGATTACGTCAATTTATTGATACCGATGGTCAATACAAAGATTTGAACTTGCCAAAATTATACAATAGACACAGAGTTTGTCTGAGCAACGTCGAAAAACCAGAAAATACTGACAATGAAGGTATTTGGTTGCAAAAATGGTCTGCTCCAGGTTTAACCAAACCTTTATTCAAAGATGTTATCCCTGATAAACTAAAAGAATTCGAATTTTGTAAACCTGGTAAACCAATAATTATGTCTCCAAAATGGAGTTCCCATTGGTTTCAAGTGCATATCAAAATCAGCAAAGATTGGTATAATGATATCAAAACAGAAAAGCACAAGCGTGAAGTGTTCACATTTTTATGGGACGCAGGTTGTGAAGCAATGGTTTTTGATTTGAAAGGTTGTCCTTTACAAGGTCTTACTGGTGATGGTGAAAGAACCGAATGTGAAATTCCAATTGATTGGTTTGCCTCAAATAAATCAAACACTCATTATGAGACTACTTTCTATATCGAATGTGGCTGTAATTCTATGTTTGGTAGTGGTGGTGATACCTATGGTGTTCGTATCTGTGAAATAGTTCAGTACAATTACCAAGCAAAGGCATTGTATTACGATTTCTTAGTGTTGAGTGACGCTGCTAGGGAAAATGCAGCACCTCAAAAACACAAGGCTAGAGAAATTTGTAATCGGATAATGGACGTTTTTGATCCAAATGATGTTTCAAGTATTGATAAAGGTAGAAAAATTGCCACTGAATTTCTTGGCTCTAATGTTGACTCTTCTGCGGTCTTTAAGGAAAAAAAATTGAACAAGTTTAACGCAGTTTATGCCATCGGTAATTGTCATATCGATACTGCATGGTTATGGGATTTTGCAACTTCAAAGACAAAGATTGCAAGAAGTTGGTCTACTCAATTAAGATTGATTGAAAAATATCCAGAATATGTTTTCGTTGCTTCTGCCGCTCAACATTTTAAATGGTTAATTCAATACTATCCTGATTTATACAAGAAGGTTAAAAAGGCTGTTACTGATGGTAGATTCATTCCACTCGGTGGTTCATGGGTTGAGAATGATACTAATCTTCCAAGTGGTGAGGGTTTAGTCAGACAGTTTTTAATAGGTCAAAGATATTTTCAGCATTTGTTTGGTAGAAAATCTGACATTTTCTGGTTACCTGATTCATTTGGTTATTCTTCTCAAATTCCACAAATTTGTAGGCTTTGTGAAATTCCAAAGTTTTTAACTCAAAAGTTATCATGGAATAATATTAATGTTTTTCCAAACAATTCATTCAATTGGGTTGGTATTGATTGCTCTCAAGTTATGGTTCATATGCCTCCTGACAATACATATACAGCAGATGCAAATTTTGGTGATGTTAAAAGAAGTGTCCTAAATCATCACAATTTATATGATGATCAAAAGGGAATGCTTTTATATGGTAAAGGTGATGGTGGTGGTGGCCCAACTCCGGCAATGGTTGAAAAACTTAGAAGGTGTAGAGGCTTTGCTGATACCGCTGGTGGAGAATTCCCACAAGTTGAAATGGGTCCTACAGTTAATGATTTTTACAATGAGCTTTCAAAAGATACAGATAATGGTAAAAAGTTACCTTCTTGGAGAGGTGAATTATACCTTGAATATCACAGAGGTACGTACACTACTCAAGCAAAGGTGAAAAATTACATGAGAACAGTAGAGCTTTCAATGCACAATGTTGAATATTTTGCTACATTTGCCTCCGTATTGAATAAAAAGTACAAATATCCATTAGCTAAGATTGAATCACTATGGGAGAAAATTTGTCTATGTCAGTTTCATGATGTTCTACCAGGTTCATGTATTAATAAAGTCTATGGTGAAGATGTTTGGCCAATGCTAGACAAAGTTGTCAAGCAAGAATCTAAATTACTTGATGAAGCATTGAAGGTGTTTGGAGTGTCTACAAAGAAAGATGATAAGCACAAACATCTTGTTAAGATGAGCTCTTTACCATGGAAAAAATCATCAATTTCTTCAATCAGTTATTTACCTAATTATCTGTTATCTGTTTCACAAAAGATAAGTGATGATAAGTACTTAATCAAATTTCATGGCTCTACATTACTTAAACCAATGATGTCCAAAATCAAATACCCATCAACAATCTCGGAATTAGAAAATGGATTATTCGAGCTTCAAAATTCTAAATTGAAAGCTCTGATTAATAAAGATGGTATTGTTGTTAAGTTATTCGATTTAGTAAACAACAAGCAACTGATAAACAATGACGAAATGATAGGTGGTAATCAGTACGTTATGTTTTCTGATACGCCATTGAATTTTCCTGCTTGGGATACAGAGCTGTACTCTCTAAATAAATTCAAGTATGTTTCTAAGGCTACCAAATGCTCGATCAAGATGAAGGGACCATTATTAAGTGCATTAGAAGTTGTGCATGAACTTTCACCAACGAGTAAAATCACCACTTTAATCTCCCTTGAAGGATTAAACCACCTTGATGAGATATCAGCAATTAAATTCAAGTGTTCAGTTTCATGGAACGAAAACTACCAATTTTTAAAGGTGCAGTTCCCTGTTAACATTTCAAATGATTTTGCTAGCTATGAAACCCAATTTGGAATTACCAAGAGGCCAACACATTTTAACACTTCATGGGATGTCGCCAAATTTGAGTGTTGTATGCATAAATTTGTTGACTTTTCGGACTATAATTATGGTGTATCTATTCTCAACAACAACAAATATGGTGGCTCAGTACATGGGAACGTTATAACCTTGTCACTATTAAGATCACCAAAATATCCAGATGAAAAGGCAGATATTGGAGATCATTACTTTGAATATGCTATTTTGCCACATTCTGGTCCATTAGGTGTTTCCACTGTTCATGCTGGTTGGGAATTTAATGAACGTGCACCATCTGAACTTTACGTGACGTCTGAAATGAAGGATGAATTATCTAAATTAGAAGATATAGTATCAGTAAGCGGTGATGAAGGTATTATTCTTTCCAATATCAAAAGAGGTGAAGATGATTTTGATGTTGATTATACCAATGGATTGATGACTAATTTGCCAAAGAAATTTGTAGGTTCACAAACAATTGTTTTACGTGTTTATGAATCTCTCGGTGGTATTTCTGAAGGTTATATCAAATTAGGTTTACCGATTAAAAAAGTTCACAAAACTAATCTTTTAGAGGAAGAAAAGGAAGAGTTGAAAGTTAATTCTAACGGATTTAGATTCAAACTAAGAGCTTTTGAAATTGCAACTTTCAAAGTAGTTCTCTAGTTTAAAAAATTGTAATTGTCTTTTTTAATAAAAATTTGTGTAACAAAAAAAGAACCGACCAGAGTGAGGATTGAACTCACGATCTTGCGATTAACAGTCGCACGCCTTAACCAGCTTGGCCATCCAGTCAATTTTTGAAAAGTAAATTTAGTTAATCTTTATACTCTTACGGTTTCACGTGCCATATTCTGCTTACATAAGCGTGTTTATAAAACAACTTCAAATATTTATCTTTTGCTCAGTTATTTCATAAACGTTTTTGAACAATTGCGTTGAAGACAATCTTGAATCAATTAAAGTTCTTTTCACCTCTTCAATATATGTAATGAAGTAGTTTGATTCTAATTTATTATTAACTTTGTACTATTTCTATTTGTGTAGGATAAAAGCTACATTTTTGTTGGTAGCAAATTCTTGCACAATATATTTTTGCGTTGAGATGAATTTAAAAACCCATCAAAACGTTGTTTATTGAATTCCTGTTATAATTGTCATTAATAGTTTATCAAGCTCAATTAAACAATATACATAAAAATATAATATTTTATAACAATCATAGTTGTAAAGTACTCATATTACGTTTCTTTCCAGCTTTTGTACAAACCCAAGTTGATGCATACATATTAACCCTATCGATTGATTCAGTTGGAGTCCGCACAGCAGCTGCTTCACAAGAAAAGCCGATTTTTTCAAAGTTTGCAATATACCAAGGTTTCTCAGCAGCTGAACGAAGCATAACACGACCACCAGGTGCAAGTGCTTGATAAAGTGCTGAAATTTCTGTATCTGCTTCCAGACCATCTTCTGAAAACCAATCCATATGATCCATAATAATAGCAATGGTAATTGAATGATTTGTTAGCCTTGCAAAAACATCGTTCAAGAAATCTGTATGAATTCTGATACGATCAAGTGGGTTATTATCCTTTTTAGTGAATCTTGCATAAGCTTCTTTAGTAAGGTAGTCGGGACAATTCGTTTTAGCATAATGTCCAATCAAGCAAAGATAATAGAAGTAATTATCAGTGGAAATAAGAGAACGATGAACAACAGGTTCAAAAGTATCTTTAACATATTTTAAAACTGAAGGTCCCATAAGAGCAGCTTGATTTGCTGGGACACCTAAAGCTTTCCATAAAAATAAGGGATTACCAACAAGTAGTTTTGAAACAAAAGGATTTAAAAGTGTTGGTTTAATTCTTGATTCCCAAACTTTAATTTGTTGTTTCATTGATTTGCAATTACAAAATTCGAAAATATCATCTCTAATACCTGCTAAAGTGAAAAGATATTTTGAAATTCTAATTGCCCATTTGGAGAAACCAGTATCGTATAAACCCTTTCCCTTTATATCAAAAGTTTTCTCACCATTTGCAAACCAGTATTGGAAAGCGTTAGATGACATGTGTGGTGCCATTCTATTGATCAAAAGATAAGTAAAGTTTTCAATTTTACCAATACCGAATAATTGCCAAACTTCTTCTCTAGTAAGTGATTTAAATGCAGCAAGTTTGAGTTCCATTAAGTGACCTTGACAAGGATTCAAATCAACACAATGGATTCGTTTTGGTGGATTTGGGAGAGCAGCATAAGAAAGAATATTATCACCGGCGGAAGTAATTGCAAGAACTGTATCATCTGGGGTGAATTTAAGTATATTGTTATCCTCTCTTGGATCTTCCCAAGTGAAAGCATAAATATATTGATTATTAAATTGATTATATTCTGGTCTTAGCTCATCATAATAAACTCTATAAATATCTTCCTGATAGTACATTGAAGGGAATGGTAAGTTTCTATTTTGATTATGCAATGCTGCTTCGTGACCTTTACTCGTTTTCAATTCTTCATCTGTATCAGCTATTTCTTGGGGTGCTAAATATGGTGATTCTGTTGCCAAACAATTTACTCTATGTAATAAGGCTGGTGATCTCTCTTTATCGCAACCTAACCAAATATAATATGGAATATTACCTAATTTTTTGTTGAAAAGGTTCAAAGATTTGATTGTACCAAATTTGTATTCTAAATAATCTCTTCTAGCCGGGTCAAGGAAAACTCTATCAGTTTCAAACCAAATTCTCCAAAAAGTTCTGAATATCCATGGAATATGTCTATTTGTTACACCACCAACAGTATTGACCCTTCCAGTAAAAGTCTGTTCAGATTGAACACCAAAATCAACACAACAAAACAGACCAGTTTTACTTAATAGTTTTTGAAGATGATCAATAGTTGAATGAAATGTTGGTATCATTGAAAGTGAGTATGACATTGTTATCAAATCAATATTTTTTTCAGGTAAAGTAAATGTACAAGCATCTTCTAAAATACAGTGAACATTGGTAATATTTAATCTTTGAAATCTTTCTTTAGCAACATTCAATAACGAAGGAGATAAATCGACAATGTAAACTGCTTTAAAATTCTCGGAGAGATTAAGAATTGAGTTCATATATTCTACATTCCAACCAGTACCACCACCAACATCGACCCAAACAAGATTTTTTTTCTTTTGTAAATGTGCTACTGCCAATTGAAGAGATTCTTCTCTTCCTTTTAAAAGGTAAGGTCTTGTTGCATCATATATCTTTGCTTGTGCTTCATAAAATGCTTCTAGTGCTGACTGTTGATTTGAGCCTTTGGATTTTTTTTTTGCAGATTTAGTAAAAGGTGCTACAAAGCAATAGTAACAAAATTGAAGAATAACCCTGGTTGTTTTATTCGTAAATGAAAGAAATAATAATATACCAAACAAACCAATAACAATTGATGTTGATTGTTTAGGAAACAGATATTCTGCTCTTTTCGTTATTGACAGAGGTAATGTTGAATTTGAAGCTATCGTATCCATTGTTTAGACTGTATAGTTGAAATACAATGCGCTAGACATAAAAAGGAGGAAAAGAAAGAAATAGTTAATCGAATAACGAAGACGTGTCTGTATTTATACACTCGCAAAACAGTCTAAACAGAGGTCATGTGAAGAACGACCAAAGACAACAGACAACAGACAACAGACAACAGACAACAACGGCAGACGAGCGAGCACCCACGACAAACGGGGCAGACTACCCAGACAAGCACCTGCTAATTGTTAATTGTTAATTTTTACTTGGAGACTAGGAAGCAGACTCTAGTCAGTCGCAAATGTGATATTGAGTGGGCTCGTCAGACCTCGTGGGGGGAACTCGTGGGCTCGTGAGGGGGGCTCGTCTGTGCACGTGGGGGGCTCGTAACAGACTAACACAATTCTAACAGACAGTGCATGCAAGCATGTGCATGTGAATTTAGTTAATAGCAGGCCTGCTCACGTGACCCAGAGAAGTTTGTTCATGAAAATATCTTGCTAATCTTAACGGGTTTTTCTCTTTTGGTCACATACACTTTCTGTTCCTACTGACAATATTCCATGATGATACAGCTTCTACGACCAGTTGCATTGATGACTGCAAGGAGGAGTGGTATCGGTATACACCGATTGCCTATCAGTGTCATCACAAATTCTAGATCATTTATTCTTCCTTCCCATCTGATCAGAACTTTCTCTGTAGAAAGAAACAAGAACCATTCAAAACCAACTTTAATACCAACTATTCAAGCACATAGGAAATTTCACACAAGTCCCTTTTCTCATGCTGAGTTTTGGAAAGTGGGACAAAATATCAAAATTTTCAGAGGTATGTTGAAAGAATCTGGAAGTAGTCAATGGAAATATAGATTAGTGCTTTTCTTGGTTCTTTTCACAATCTTGAATTTTCTCTTTAATGTGATGCTTACAATTTTAACAAACATTTATCTTGAACGTATTCAACCTTCATGTTCATCTTTTGGATTTAACGCAAATACAGAATTCAAAACAGGTCTAGTTGATGAGCATATCAAATATGACGAATCTGCTGCAAATATCCATTATCTCAATACTCTTAAGAGACTAGCTAAGGATCATGACATCATTTCAAGTATTGATGATAAAATTGAAAATATCGATCAATTATTGTTGAACATCAAGGATTTAGAAAAATATTATTCTAAGAAAAACAATGAGTATATATCTGTTTATTGTGATTTGCTTCTAAGGTATGCTTTAACCAGTGAAGAAACCAACCACAAGGAAGTTGCTCATGTAATACAACATGCTTTCGATATTATAAATTATTATGAAAAACTATCCAATTCTTCTCTCTCTTCATATAGCTTAAAGAATAAGGCTTTAAGAATTCAAGCAGATATGTTACTATCACAAGGTAGGCCTTTCCAAGAAGTGGAGAAAAAATATTACGATGCTATACGTTTGGTTACAGAACATGAGTATAGACATAAACATGACAATACTGATGACATAGCAATTGTCCCAGCTGACGAGTTTAGTTCAAACACTTTAACTAATTCATTACTCGATCTTTGCTCTTTTTACTCTCAATCAAAACAGGAAAAATACATCAAAAAATCCCTCACAATATTGTTGGCGGAACTTAGATCACTTGAACAAGAATTCAGCATTCTTGACTCTCAGTTTAATTCCACAGCTATTTTCAATAAACAGAGGAAAAATCTTTCAAATCAATCAGAGAAAAGATTGATGGAACTTCGATTTGAAAAAATACCACTCATAAACCTTCAAATCAGTGAAATTCTTTGGTTTGAAAAAAAATACGATAAAGCTCTGGAATTTGCTAAAGAATCAGCTCATGTTGCAAGTATGTACGCAAAGTTTAATTTCAACTCTGCTAAAATAGCTAAAATGGGGTTCGCTAATTTAGCAACAATGTTTACCCAAATTGGTGATCCTGAAACCGCAATCCTTTGTGACAAGAGAGCACATGAGATCCCAGTTCCAATGGAAGCTTTTGCAAGAATTCCAGGTACAGTTCGTGATACAGTTCTTGAATATTGGTTTGGTTCTTGGGGTAAGTTCTTGTTCCCTGGTTAAACTCAGCGCTTATAGCTGATGAGCCGCGCGCGGATCTTTCACACATCTCTGTAAATGACATATAACTCTGTAGATAAAATAGTTTACTGGAAACTAATCCATTCTCACGCATTTAAGCACAAGTGCAATTCCTGCATTATTGAAATTTTGAATAGCTTAAATGGAAATTGATGCTTTACCGTGTATTGAAGTAGATACAACTTTCAACTCATTTGATGAATTTCTTAGTGACTCACTTCGGAAGAACTATTCACCAGAAGAGTTTTTCACTCTCTTTCAAGAATTCAAATCAGGGAAAAGAGAGAATACAACAGAACAAAACTATGCCTCTTTGTTCAGAGATCTTGATAAAAGTGCGACTCAAAGAAGTTACGTTCTTCAATTGTTTGTCAAATCTGACATTGAAAATTCTTGTCATGAACTCATAAATTTCTTCAAAATCATCTCAAGCCAAATTCCACTAAAAGACAATATACTTGTATTGATGTTAATGAATCAAGCACAAAATACTTTTTCTTGGAAAGCTTATTCACAAAATACAGAATTTCTTCAGGTACTAGCTGAATATGCAACTAAACTCACAACTGAATACGATCATTCAACTCAACAGAAACGTCTCATATTTCTATTTGTGAAGTTTTTGACCAATTTCTTCATGAATCCACCTGAAAATGGACTTAATGATGTCTTCGTTCATGCTGCATCACATTTTGCAGATTCATTGAGCGCCAACGCTCTTATAACGGAACATAGACTCTTACAAAAGCATCTTACTGAATACAACGTGATTGCTATAAAACACGGGTTTGTTACTCAAAAATATTCGGGACTTCCACTACAAACTCAGAACTTACCATCAAGAGGAGAAAGAGGAGGAAATTCAAGGAGTTTCAAAATTCAGAAAATTATATGGCTCTCCCATAGAGTTTTGATTGAAAATGTTGGTTTAGACGCACAATTCACCAGTGATTTCAAATCCCTCATCAAATTATCTAATCTATCCACACTTGAAAGTTTACCCATGTTTGTAATAGAATTGTTGACTACAGCTTTTGATTGTCTACAACTATCAAGTCCCGAAAATTCTCACATTTGGAAAGACTATATTGTCAGCAAAATACCTCTATTCTTCAAAAATGAATTGAAACTCAACCAATTGAAAGTTGAAAAGGCATTCTCAACCTTTCTTTCAGATCACCCAAAAATAATTGAAATTTACAGACCAATTTTGAGAGATATGGAAAAAAGTTTTATTTATTTAGAGTTATTGAAACCTACAAGTCTAAAAATGACACCGTTCTTTGAACCGAATTTGAAGTTTTCACTTGATGAATTGAATCATGAGTTTACTCACAAATTTTTGGAATGTAATCCGGAATTTACTTCTATAGAAGAAATTGGTATTGAAACCTATCTAGAAAAAATCAATACTTCAATCATTTTGAAGCAAAAGTTTTGCCAACTTGCAATCGAGTCACTTAATTCATTTGTTTTAACAGGCGATTCCTTAAGGCTGAGAAGACTTCTTATCTCTCTTTGCATAAACTTTGAGATACTAGATAATGTATTATTGTTTGATTCACCTAAGAAGATCGTATCTCTCCTACTCAAATTTTTGAGCAACAATGTTACAAACGCTCCAGAATCGACAAATATGAATGTTGCTCAAAAAATTCTAAACCAATCAGATCAACCAGAAATTACAATGGACTATGACATTGGTAGTGATGATTCTTCAAATGTTCAAGAACATTTGAGTGATATTGCTACAGTTTTCATAATCACTCAGTTTTTCCTGGAAAGATATAAAATTATAGTCAAATACGATGAGTTTGATGAATATTCCATTGCACTGTCTCTTCTTTCAGGTTTCAAACTAATCACCACCAAGAAAGATGGCTTTAAAGAAATTTCAGAAGTAACCATTACTGACAAAACCTATAATACATGGATTTCCTCCATGTTTGATGCATCTAATAGTGAAGGTATATCGGATAGTTTGGTACAAATGAGCACACCATTTGAATACTCTATTTTGATTCCTAGAATTGTATCTGAAGCTGTTTTATGCAATAGCATTGGATGGTTAGACAACGAAGCATTAAGTGGTGGATTGGAGTATTTACATGAAAAGTTTCTTGTTGGTTGGCTTAGTTTTGTTGTTCAGGAGATTGTAAATCTCTTTGGAAGCTATGAAAAGGAAAATGTTTTACCAGTTGCTGAAAAAGCATTGAAACAAATACTTACTGTTAGTGACACTGAAAGTATTGATATCAAAGTTCTAGTCAAAATTTGCAAAAACATCAACAATAATCTCCTGTGGAACAACTTCCCATCATTAAGGGAAGATTTGGTACAGCCAGCTAAATCTATTACATTCGATGATGCTATAACGGATCTTTTGAAATTTGTATCGCTAAATGATAGAAAGGAATTGGATGAAAAGCTGCTAACTTTTGACATAAAGCTCATTTGGAATCAACTTCTGTCAGAAAAACTTCCCGTTGAGTTCATCTTTGAAAAGTTAGTGGATTTATCAATAAATCACGGTACAAACAGCGAGATCTGCAGAGACGCGATTGCTTTTATTCTTGTTACGTTTGCCAAATGGAAGTTACCGGATGATATATCAACAACCTGGGCAGAAGCATTGCACTTACTAAATGATTCAAAAGACAATTTTGTTGATTTGCTTTTCAACAGAAAGCCACAAGTTTTGAATATTATTGGATCTATTGAAACTGACATTGTGAATAACAAACAACAAGATGAAGATCCAGAATCATCGTTTTTTGGTTTTATTCAAGACCCTGAAATGGAAGAAAGAATTACTCCAGTTGAAGTAAATTCTGGCTCAAAACCAGGACTGGATCTATACGGTTACAATTTAGTAGTGCTAGCTTATCAAAATAAAGGAAATGAGACTTTTGATACTTTTGTTCGCTCATTGATGGACTACCTCAATTGAACAGCCTGATAAATAATGGAATACGACATCTTTTCAATGAAATATGCCCAACAAAGAAAGGTCTCATTTGCATTCTTCCCAAAATTTTATGAATTTTTATACCATTGGTATCTTTCTAATTTGCCAAATTTGAAATGCATTTATATCAAGCAAATACTGGATCGTTTACTTCTGAAAGTCTGCTTGCTTTATCTTTAACAGATCGGTCTATTGCTTATGAAGACCGCTAATCTTATGCTATTTCTCAAAACTATATGCTGTGTGTATTTGGAGACAGTGATGATTAAAATGCTACAACTGCTAACATTTTCCTTATATATTTTCAAAGATGTTGAAAATAGATGATTTGTGCAAGTCTGAGTTATGAAAATGGGTACATTGTATGAGGTTCCCTTGGATAGTGTTTATTATTTACCAAACTTTCAGACCGTTAGTAAAGTTCGCCTTGAGACCTTCGAAGTAATAATTCACTAGCTCGTTTAACAACTTATCTTTGTTACTTGAACTTTTCAAAAGCGAAATTTTTATACTTTAATTATTTAGTACCAATATTCTTCAACCCAATTGTATTAACTTGGAAACTGAAACAATCTTCCCCTGCTATCTTTTGGTGAAAGATTTCAAACAATCAAATGATTACATAAGCAGAGTTTTATATATGTCGCTTCAGTTGCCGCTTTGGGAAACTGTAAAGATTTCGACATATTAAAGATTCGATAGCGCTGAGTTCAAGCTCAAAGTTGTAAAACTGCTTCAATTGTAGTTTCTTTCATTACGTATAACACACCATCTACTATCAAACTGGATTAGAAATATGTCGAATGTTCCAATTATAGCGTTTCCAGAAGAGTCATTACTTCCTAAAATGAGAGTTCCCACTCACCCAGTTGTGAAATATGTTAGGGTTATGTCACGATTATCTATACTATGCCTACTTGCCATTGTTGTAGCCTATAAATACATAATAAATCCTGCTTTTGAGATAACATTGGGGAGACGGTTTGAATTACATAATTTTGTGTATACGAATTTGAAAAAGTTGCATTCAAGATTAAGAAAAACAACTAAATATCCACCATCAATCAATGTAATGTACAAAGGGAAGTTATTGGTCGACAGAACCATTTGTTCTGATGATATACTTGCGGATGAACAGAAACAGTTTGAATATGATGACTTCAAAAGGGATGCTAAGAGACATTCTTACAACGTGAGATTCAGTATTGATACTGCTGATGGTGGAAAAAAAGATGTTCAGTTGAGTAAAGAAGAAATAAGTAAAGATCTGGTATCTTTCACTGATTTAAATGAGAAAACGAATTTCACTAATTCAAAGTTATTACAAAGGATGCATGAACTGAAACAAATGATGTCACAGTTAAATGTCGCTGACTTTAAACATACCGAGGGATCGGGCTTTAATGATGGCAATGCAGAAATGAACTCTCTACTTTTTGGAGTAAAGCAATTTCAGGCCTATCTAGAAGTAGTAACTTCCGAACAGCCAAGGGAACTTTTATTCAAGAAGCCACTTTCTCGTTTACAGATCGGTCGAGGAGCTAAACGGACTTTCAAGTTCAACTATTTAGATATCCTTAACGATAACCTCAACGAGATGCAACAAAGCTTAATTCATTAAAATGCAAGCTGATATTTGTCCTGTTACATATTTATCGTTCTAAACTATTTGTTGCTTCTTCAATATATTTAGAAATCTTTTCATTTTTTAGTCTCTCCTTCACAATTCTTGCATTATTTAGTTTTTCAAAATCATCTTTAACGCTTTCTAAACCATACTGTTTATAATATTCGTAAAGCTCTTGTCTGAAAAATGGAGGAATTTCCATTTTGATTTTAGTTTCCATGTTTTCGATAAATTCTTCAAATTTGTTCTCTATTAATTTTTCAGACACTTGTTTCACTATCTTCTTCTCATATCTTTCCTGTAATTTAGCAGCTTCCTTTTGAGTTGGTACCCATCTAGATTTTAAAATTTTGGCTATTGCAACTGGGGATGCCTTAAAAAATTCGGCAAGTTTACTTGTTGGCAGCTCTTCTGGAAATGCATCGTGTAAAGTTCGTATTGCTTGAGCAGTTGCTGGGCTCAGTCTTTTCACAGTTGATAAGTCGATCTTCATAGCTTTCTCTTTCAACGCATATTTGTCTCTCATCCATTGAGGTAAATTCTTATTTTTCCTCCACCCCTGAGGAGGTGGTTTGAATAACAATTTTGGCTTACTATCTGATACTTTTTCTTTCTCAAGGATCTTGGTATTTTTGGCAAGATATTCACTCCAGTCCTTTTTGTTGTACACTTTACCTCTGAAACCACCAGGAAGCTTTTCTAAATCAGGGAGGTTCCAATCAACTGGTCTTTTTTTACCACTTTCAAATAAATGAATTGATGCATGTATTAGTCTTCGTTGAATAAACATATTCTGTTCCTTTGAAAAAATAAAATACCCTGTTCAAATGTTAGGTTGAAATCTTTTTCTCTTGCTAGATCTTTATCTGGAGCTAGCTTGCAACTTTTTGAAGAAAGATCGATATATTATGCGCGCGTGGATCTAAATTTTATTATACGTTGTAGATTTTCGAGTTGTTAATGGATGACAAGCTGATTTGTTTGGATTCAACTTAGTTGGTCACTACAGAAGAAGGAGGGTAAAATGAATATTGTGAAAAGGTTATTATACAAATCAAAAGCTTATGGAGCAGAGGATTCTGCCATGATTCCTTCAGGACAATTGTATCTTGTCAGGTCACCATCATCCCCGAAATCTGAAAATGAATGTTTATATAACGACGCAATTCTCACCATTAGGAAAACACGCCATGAATTTGATCATGAGTTAGTTGTATGGAAAAACAATGAGTCAGAATCAGACTCTTTAGATAATGACGAAGACGTAAATGTAACAGATGAAGAACAATTCTTTGAAAATGAATCAAATATTTTGAAGACTTTTTTGATTGACTCTAACTTGAAATTGTGTTTATTTGAAAGGTACGATGAAAAAATAATTACATGGAGAGATATGGAAGGAGATATTGGAGATATGTTTGAATACAGAATTACTAAAACTGTTCCAAATGATACGATTGAACAATTTATGACCAAGATCTACATGTGTAAATATGAAAGGAAATATCAAAAATCTAGTGTTGGTATTGATCTAAGTGACTTGAAAGAATTTATTGTTGATCGGAATGATATTTTTGAAAACTGTTTGAATTCTGCTAATACAATATCCGCATCAAGTACAATGAACATGAGCGATCTTTTAGCTTCCTCCGGTAGAAATTTGAAAGAAACTGCTGATTATGATAATAATGAAATTGAGTATGAATCTGATTTTGAGAATCCTGAACATTTGACCTACGAAAGTGATGCACATAGTGTAAGTGATTTTGAAGATGATGAATATGTTGACGCCAAT
This sequence comes from Pichia inconspicua, assembly GCA_004931855.1. Classification (NCBI taxonomy): domain Eukaryota; kingdom Fungi; phylum Ascomycota; class Pichiomycetes; order Pichiales; family Pichiaceae; genus Pichia; species Pichia inconspicua. The sequence continues at coordinate 69,716 of SELW01000039.1, forward strand.
GAGACTCTAATTTCTGAAATTTCAAAGGAGGATATGAAACATCGTGTTTTGCTTGAGTCCTACAGTTGTAAAGCTTATATTTATGACTCAAAATTTCAAGCTTTTAAGATAAAGGCGAACTCAGCGATTGTTTCACTTTATGAATTGACCGATTGGAATTACTGTTTAGAAGTAAAAGATTCATCAAATAATGCTATTTTAACAATTTCTTTAATTACCAATCAAATGGATCCTGCTTTCAGATTTGAACAATTATCATTTTTATTTAACACATATACTAAGATGAATGCATTTACATGGCTATTGAAATTTGAAGATCGTGTAGTATTTGATAAATTTCAAACATTGTTTATGAAGTTACATTGGCAATATAAAAATGAAAAAAGCTGGAATAATATAAACGAAGTTGATGAACAATATCTATCTGACATGATGGATGTTCTGGATGTTGATGATCCTGAAGAAGATTCATCATCTAATGCACTATCAGAAGATGACTCGGATGATGAGATAGTTGAGAGTTCTGCATATAAGGGATTATCTGAGAGGAAAACGAAAACTAATGTTGATGAATCTGATGATGAAGATGACGATAAAAAATTTGATTTCATTAAGGGAAATAAAAATAAAGGTCTTGTAATGGGACTGAAAACAGATTGTGCTTTTATATCGAGAGGTGATAAGATTGGAATTTTTCGAGTTGATAAAAAAGACGGTATCCAATTCAATGCTGCAATTGAGAAACTATCTTATTCTAAGGATGGGAAAAAGCGTATAACACCAGATAAAATGATGTTATTAGATAATGATCGAACAATGATTGTTCAAGATGAAAGGTTTACAAATAGCTTACATAAAGTTGATCTCGAATATGGTAAAGTTGTTGAGGATTGGTCTATGAAGAGAGATGATGAAAATATCAATATTGAGAGTTTTACAACCAATACCAAATATGGAGATTTGATTAGTGATCCAACATTTATGGGTATTAGTTCTCAATCTATGTTTAGAGTTGATCTAAGAATAAAACAAGGATATGTTTCTGAGAATGGTAAATCATATAAGAGTAAAGTTAATTTCAAACAAGTTGCAACAACTAGTAAAGGTTATATTGCTGTTGCAAGTAAGAATGGTGAAATAAGGTTATACGATAAGCTTGGTAGTAATGCAAAGACAGTTTTACCAGCATTGGGTGATGAAATTATCGGTTTGTCTACTTCAAATGATGGTAGATACATTTTAGCAACATGTGAGAGTTATATTTTATTAATTGATTTAATGATTCAAAATGGTAAATTTGCAAATAAATTAGGTTTTGAAAGATCTTTTAGTATAAATGAGAAACCATTACCAAAGAAGATTCAATTAAAACCTGAACATATGGCATATATCAAAAAGAATTATGGATTTAATGTTAAATTTAGTATTGCAACATTTAATGAAACTTCACATGGTGATTTACCTACACATATTATTTCAAGTATTGGACCATTTGCAATTACTTGGAAATTTGACAAAGTTTTACAAAATCAGAAAAACTGTTATAAGTTAAAGCAATATTCTGATACTGTTATTATGAGTGAATTTTCAAATAATAATAATAAGAAAATGGTTTTAACATTACCTGATGATATTACATTGACATCGACAAACTCATTCCGTAACCCTAATGATGAATTGAGTATAGTTAAAACAGCTTTTTAATAAATCAACATATGTAGTAAATCTAAATTTAATACTTTTACTTCCTGAAAAGAAAAGTATCCTTCATTTCTTCTTTCCAAATGTATAAATAAGCATTTATCTTTTCTCTCATTGTGGGTTTGTAAGAGCTATAATTTGAAGTAGTAGTTCTACCTCGTGGTTTAAATCCTGGTGGAGGCGGTGGTGGGAGGTTATTAACAGTTGCATGAATCACACGAACATAGTAATGAAACCGTTTAGAGTTCATTAAACTTCGGTAGAGCCATTCTGCAAACATGTAGATAGTGGGCGAATGTTATATATAGTGGACTACAAGTAGCATGGGCCTATCGTAGTGTCAGATCGAGCTGAGGTTACAAATTTTGATGTATTCCGCAAGTCAAGCTTACGCGTGCATGTGCACATCCATTGAAACCTTCACAGATTATACTATGAATCAAAAATTATTAAGAAAATACAGAGTATTCAATTGAAAAGACTTTGGAATTTGGAATTGACATTGTGACCTTCTGTTCTACAGAACAAATAATCCAATATATCCAAAAAAGTCGAATCAACTAACTGATTGGTACAGAAATTATTTAAAGCTTGCCAAGTTTCTCTGTTGATGCTGTATGTAATGTAATAGATTAGCAAAATTCTTTGACTCTAAAGGAGCACTGAGATTATAATTCAATCTCATATTGAACATTAGAGTTGATACTGACAATTCAAACTACTTAATTTTTGCTTTTTAAAATTCGAGTTAATTGGAGTTGTTGAACGAGAGTGAGGAGGAGTTGAGAGATTCTCCAATGAAGAGTTTAATGACGAGAAAGAGTTATTGAAATGCGTATTTATAAGTACATTTTTATTAGTATTGTAAGAAAAGCCTAAATTTGATTGATAGTGAAGTAAATCTTGATCATTTAAGGGAAAAGTTTCATCAATGTAATCAATATCGACATTTGAGCAGGGAAAAGCGATTGAATGAGGATTGTTATAATGATCATCTTTATTCAATATCGTTACAGTTTTCCTTGAAATAGGAGGATTTTTGTGTGATTCCCAGCACAGATTATTATCCTCCTTATCAGGGAGATTGACAGGCACCGACTCTGGAATCCCAAAGTTTTGACAAAGCAGCGTAGAGTCCATTGAACTGGAAAGGTTAAAAGCTGAGGGATACAAGAGAGAGGGGAAAAGAGAATCTGCTCTGATAAGGAGAATACGTCGTACCTACCGTCTAGGCACAGACTGCTTGATGTTTTAGGGAAAGAAGAAAAGAGAAGAAAAAAGGAAAGCAAGAGAAGAAAGCAAGAGAAGAAAGCAAAAGCAAAAGCAAAAGCAAAAGCAAGAGATGATAAAAGCAGATGAGCCAGAAGCCAGAAGGGCAGGAACTATTCCTGGCTCTGAGCCCCCGCCAACAAAATCGTGATAAACTGAGTTGCCCCGTTCCAAGTTCCCACCCCCCGTGCACCAGCAGCAAAACGACGTCGCCCGCGAAGGAAAGCGATTCGCTCAATTCCTTACACACACATGCACATGGATTTTGGACTTGGACTTTTATTGGTTTTGGTTTTGGCTTTGGCTTCGGCTTTGGCTTTAATCTTTCAGTACAAGACACACCAGATCCATCGAACAATGTTAACTCCAGTCTTCAGAAGATCTCTTACTACTTTGATCCCACCAAAGATTGCTTCTCCTTCCAACTTGGGCTCCAATCCAGCTGCAAAGAGAATGCAACACATTGTCAATTTCTACTCAAAATTACCAAGAGGTCAAGCAACTTTTGAAACTCCAAGAACTCCTTTCGCAATTTACAGAGAAAAATACAGAGGTTCTGGTGCTCCAGTTTTACATTTCTCTGTTGCTTTCCTTCTCATTGGTTACGGTTTAGAATATTACTTCCACTTGTCCCATGAAAAGGAACACGGTCACCATTAAACGTTACGATCTCCCATATTCCTCTTTATTTATTTATTGAATTATTTATTTATTTAGTTAGTTTCAAACTATAGTTATGTTTAATTTACTGATTGTTCATGAAATCTATTCTTTATAAATTAAAAATTAAAAAATCAAAAATTGAAAATTGAAAATCTATAAACTCTAATCTCTCTTCACAAGAGATAACATTTCATCAAAACTGATCTTCTTCATTGGTTTACCTTCTTCTTTACCTTTGAGTACTTCATATTCATGTATTTTTTCCCAACTACTCCAATCAATTGCATTCTTCAATTCTCTATCAATACCACTTTTAAATTCATTGTCATTTTTTAAATCATTGATAATCATATCAGAAACTAAGGTACTATCAACATATGTACTATTGATATTACCCGTTGCACCAGTACGTATCCATCCAACTGCATATCCATTATTAATTCCTTCAATTTTACCATCATTATTTATTATCTTACCAGCAAATTTAATCCCAATATCTTCAAAATCATCTAATGGTTCACATTTATAACCTGTAGCTGTAATAACTAAATCACATTGTACATTATTAATACCTAAATCATTTTCAATTTTCCAATCACCAGATTCAGATTTAACAACTTTATTTCTCTTACATATTAAATCTTCTAAAAGTTCATTATTTTTAACTTTAACACCAATTGGATCATGTAAATATTTAATATCCCAAGTTTTAAAACCATCTTTTTCATAATTCTTATCTAACAAACTAATCCTTCTCTTATTTATCCTATCTAATTTAGTATCCTCAATTTGTTTCATCATCTCCTCTTTATTCCAACCTTGAAATTTAACACCTTCCAATTCAAGAAGTTCTCGAAGTTCCTTATTAGTAAACTTACTTTCTAATACACCTCGACGTGCTACAACGCTAACATGTTCAACTTTACTCTCTCTCAATTTTTCTAGTGCAATATCAGATATATCTGTTTTCTCCCAATGCTTTGGATCAGCTAATAGAATTCGAATTATATCAATAGCAACATTACCATTACCAACAATTGCAACATTCTTGACTTTCTCCAATGGTACATTTAAATCCTTAAATTTAGGATGTCCATTATACCAATTAACAAAACTAAATGAATCAATAACTCCTGGATGATCGGATCCTGCTATACGTGGTATATTTGGTGCATTTGCTCCATATGCATAAACTACTGCATTATATTTTTCATGCATCTCTTTAAGTCCGATTGTTGATCCATTGTTACCAACTTCAACATTACCAAAATATTGAAAATTTGGTGATTCAGATAATTCGTTAAAACTATCAATACAATTCTTAACTTCTGGATGATCTGGTGCAACACCATATCTCACTAAACCAAATGGATTTGGATTTTTTTCAAAAATATGAACATGTGTTGCAGGTTTATGCTTTAAAACATTTAATGCTGTATAAAATCCTGATGCCCCTGATCCAATAACTGCAATCTTATGAGATATACTCATTTTGCAAATGTTATTATTGACGAAAAAAGCAATTTGTTCAATAAACTAATAAAATGATTCATCTTTCGATATATTCAAATCTTTCACTCACTCGTTATTCGGCTCAGCAGCGTATATACACGAAAAGTCGATAATAGTTAACTATAAATCAATATACTCAGCACTTATACTGCAGACTTGCAACGCCTGGCTGCACCAATTGATATCACGTAAATATCTCTTTGGATCAGATGATGGTGCTTTTCGAACAACATCTTTATAAGAATCTTGCATTATTTTTTGTTGTCTAATTATCCGATCTGTATCAAAATCAATGTATAACCTAGTATCAATTATCCTTACCAAAACATCATCAACACGAACAAACAGTCTTTGTAATAAAAGCAAACAATCACTCATAACACGGATCTTGATATTCAAAATCGATATACCATTATCTGCCAACTCATCTTCATATAAAATCATTTCATCAAAAAATTTGATAGGGTTATTGCTTGTCAATTTATCTAATGGTATCTCAATCTCATCATTCTTTACCCAATCATTATCAGTGATCATAGTACCTTTATAATGTGAAGTATAAGTCCAATCAAAAGGTTTATGAACCTCAAGTGAAACTTCTTCTGATCCTTCATGCTTTTGCTTCCTGGATTTGAACCATTCATTGGCATAACTCACTTTGATTAGATTTTCAGGATTAATATCGATTTGTTTGAGTGCATCAAGTGCATTGAAAGTTACATGAAATTTCTTATCAGCATTAAGTATTTCAACTTTATTGTTACCGAAAATCATCTCAGGAACAGGTATATTCAAAATATTTTCAAAATTATCAATCTCATTGGCATTCAATATAGGCTTATGTTGAGTGAAAATAAACCATGAATCAACTGCAATAGATGGTGTATCTTGAATCGGGAATGATGATACTGGTGCTGGTATTATAACCTGTCCACAACAAGAACATGGTATAGAGCATGCACCTAATTTAATTCGTGATCCAACAGTAGTCACAGTATTCACTTCAATCGCATTCTCTTCAACGTTTTTATTGCTTGAAGTTAGTGTTTCAGAAGTTTGTGGTTTTTCTTTGATATTGGCATTCTTCACTGGCGGTCTCCTGGCATTCACAGTCAATTGATGAACCTCTCTGGCAGCATCGATGTGAAATGCATCCATAATAATCTCCCGAGTGACTTCTTGTACAATAATACATATATCCTTCTTCATTTAGATCGTGGCTTGTTAGGATCAAGACAAAAAAACAGCTCTCACCGATCGACCGACCGATCGCTCCGATCTCAAAATTTCGATCTCGCTCTCCAAATTAATGTGACGCGATCAGTTTAGCAGCTTAGCTTTTCTTACAGGCCAGCAACCAATAACTGATCCAGATCGCTATATACCACAATGAAATCTCTATCTGGGTTTAGAATTAACAAAGCTGCAATAATATCTGCAGTACTTCTTGTACTATTATATTTACAATTAAGCAATAGAAGTGATGTTCGTGTTGACAATGGGAATGGGCTACAATCTTTGAAAGGTGACCTGACCGTGCAAGATTTAGACAATTCCGTCATTTCAGAGAAAAAATTAGCTGAAACAACTCCTTTCATGCCACATATGGGCAATGAAACGTTAAAGGCAGAATTGGGTCGTGCTACTTGGAAAGTATTACACACAGTCCTTGCAAGATACCCTGAGAATCCTTCACAAACGGAACAGTCAACTTTGCGCACCTTTATCCATTCATTAAGCAAAGTCTATCCATGTGGTGAATGTGCACGCCATTTTGCACTCATTCTTGAAAAATATCCACCTCAAGTTGGTACCAGGAAGAACGCTGCATTATGGGGTTGTGTTGTTCACAATGCGGTGAACAAAAGACTTGGTAAACCACAGTATGATTGTACCACTATTATTGAAGACTACGATTGTGGTTGTGGTGAAGAAGGAGATGATGAAGAATCTGTCTCTGGTATCAGCTCTACAGATGACGATGTTGAACACCTCAGAAGCATTAAAATAGAGTCTTCGGAGTTCAATGTCGGAGGTTAAAACCATGATTAAAATGAAGTGAAGTGAAGTGAAGTGAAGGAAAGCTAAAACTGTGTTTCTGGCTGTTGACCTTAAAGCCGCGTCGGTGTCCGTTAAAACCGGCGCTTAACACCGCGTCCGCGGAAAATGCGTGAAATTGTCACGATCAAAACCCTGTAATGTAAAACCTGTACAGTTCCAGTTTGTATAGTAAGACCAAATACAGCATAAAGACAGAGTGAACCTGATCAAAATGTCATTATCTCCGTTATCCGATTCAGATACTTCAATACCACCAAAGAAACATTTGAAATCTTGCATGCGATGTCGAAAACATAAAATAAAGTGTAATTACTTAGAAACTTGTCCTGATCCATGTACATCGTGTCAAAAACGACAAACGGAGTGCAAAGTTCAACCAATTGTACCTGTACGACGTTCGAATATAATTAAAAATTTATCAGCTGAAGTTAATAGACTGAAAACTGTGGTTGACGTGTTAATAAAACGTGAAGAGAGACTGAAAAACATGTGTTCCGAATCTGGTATTCAACTAAATGGTCTTTTAGAAATTGAAAATTATCACCTAAATTATTCTATAGACTCACTAATCTACTCTTCAAACGAAATTGAGAGAATTTTAAAAGAATTCGAAACTTTACCCTTTTTTTATAAGTTCGAAGTTTCAACTTCTCTTTATGAATCCAAACCGATCTTATTTTGGACAGTGGTGTTCATGGTAACATCTGATGTTTCGCTATACACCACTCTTCTAAAAAGATTACACGGTACTAATAATTTAAATGACCATCATGAGGCTATTATATTACTTGCACAACATCCGAATTCAGTTTTGGAAGACACTTATTCCTTATTGTCAAAACTTGAATCTAAAGATCGAGCTTTTCTTGCCTTGAAATCTCTTTATAGCTTTAGATTGGGGAAAGATTCCCAAATTGTGCCCGCAAATCCAACTCTTCAAACATTTGCAAAACTCATAGAAATTATACCATACAGTCCACAAGAGAAAATTATTATTAAGTTGCATAACTTGATATCATCTTTACCAAGTGATATTAATTCTATTTTCTACAAAATACCAATAGAATTTGCTTCTCTTATAGCATCACAAATTTCTCCATCAACTCTATCAACTTTGTTTCCCCTACTCCTTCGATTCTCTGATAAAACAATTATGAACTTGTTGGTGAATAGTAGCAACATAAAAGAACCGTTAATCAGCACATCGATGCCTGACTTAATTGAACATTTTCAATGCTCTAAATAGTTTACATAATAATACAATCCTCTGTTCCAAAACCATAGACAACTTTGTCTATTCCTCTTCGAATTTTATCCCAATCTGTTCTCCTAGTAACAAACTGATAAACTTCTTCTGGTGTGAAAACGCCATTTTCTCTTCCAATATCAACAACAAGTTTACCTAATTCTCGTTTACCACCAGTACCACCAACATCAACAAGATAAAGTTGATCTACTTTTTTGAATCCAACCAAATATTCTATAGCTGGTTTAATTCTATGCTTTCGATAAAACGTATAGAGTTCATTGATATCATAGCTAAATTGAATACCTCCAGTAATAGATATCTTAAACTTTTTCATCAATAATTGTATTAACAGAGTAATTAGACGATCACCAAGTTCCTGCTTGAATACATCTAAAATGGATTTATCAATAGAATCCTGTAATAACTTAAAATGATTTTCAAGCACTGATATATAAATTTCACACCATTCACTCTTCTCTCCTCTATTCAATGGTAGCTCCTCAATGAGATTATAATCGTACACCTTAACATCATTTCCTACACTTACTGATGTGCCTATCGATGATGAAGATTTTGGTGGTTTTGTATTAATTGATAAACTTCCAACAATAGATTCGATTTTCACACGTATTTCACCCACAATTATGTCAATACTTACGTCTAGACCATTTGCAACATATGTGTCAAGGGTTGTTTCCATTAATTTGATCGATTTTTCAACACTATTCATTCGTAAAAAATCTCTAGAATATTGATTCTTCACCGAAACTATATTTGTTTGAATTAATTCATGGTTGTAAAATACATTGATCATTTGTAAAATTAAATCCCCAACATCTACTAACTCAATAAAATTATTGACAGGCTCCAATGTAGTAGAGTCATCATTCACAGGTTTATAATTTTTTAATCTTTGAAGAGCTTCACTGAAACCAAATTTTATATGTGAATTAATGAGTAATGTGAGCATATCATTGAAAATATTGATACATGCTTGATTTATCTGTTTGGTTAGTTGTTCAGTAATTGTGTATTCCGTCAATCCAATAAGCAAGTCATAGCTATTCTTTATATGTTGTAAAAGCAAAACAGTTAAATCAATACTTATCAAAGACTTCATGTTTTCAACTTTTCCAACTAAAATTTTAAGTTTAGCTGCCATTTTAGTTAGTTTAATAGAATCTTCATCAACATTTTCTTGATCATTTTGATCACTTCCCTTTTTAACGTTTTTCTTGAATGTAAATAAATTGGTGAAGGTGTTGAAAATTTCAAAATTCGACTTTTTATTCTCATCATCATCTTCTTCAACTAACTTCATTATTTCAATCTCAACATTCTTTTGCTTTGTTAGATTGTTGCTCTGCCATGAATTAATTAGCTGGATCAAAGACATGTGACATTGTCTAGGGAGCTCAGTTGAGAATTCAATTAAATATGGCTCATAATAGTAATTGACGAACTCACAAACAACTCTAGAATAGTCCATATCAGTAGAAGCTCCCGAATCAAGTGTTATCTCCGTTTTAGGATACTGAAGATTCTGCATCATTTTGATAACATTTCCATAGATGTATGGAACGCATTGGAAGAAAAGCGATTCTTCATTCATTATATTAATATGAGAATTCACTCTGTTTTCATCTACTTCTGGACGGACAACAAACTCTTCAAGTGAATCAATCTGTTTGGATCTTACAACAACTCTTTCAAATAATCTACCAATGAGGTGATTACTTACAAAATTTTCCATCACTTTTAAAATAATAGGAATTTCATCTACAGTCATTTTCTTATTTGCAGATTCAAAAATTTTGGATATGTCATTTAAGTGTAGGTTCAACAGATCCTTGAGAGATTGGAGAACCTCATCAATTTTTTCAAAGTTGAATATAAATCCTTTGACAACACCTCGTAAAGTGTTTTCGTTATTCACTTTGGTAAAAAACAAATTGGATATATCATCATCAATAAGATTGATATACTCATCATTGTATTTGTCAACAAAATATTCTAAGAGCGATTCTAAACCGTCGACAGTAACTTTATCATTTGTTATTACTAATAAATCTATCGCATTGATCAAGCTCAGAACTACTTTGTAATTCTTTTCTTTCAACTGGATGTCTATTTCGGAGATCAATGAGCTCACAAATAGATTTAGAATCGTATTGAATCTGACGATGAGCTTGGGGTAATCAGATTGAAACTGATAAAGTCTCAAGAATTTATCAAGATTAGCAAAAAGTTTTGATTGCAAAACCGGCGTATTGTATTCACTGAAAAGTTCAAGATTTTGAAAATTATTGTAGTTATCAACTAGTAAATCTTTCACAATTGGTGACATTAACTTATAGACTTTAATGAATACATCTTTTGCCACAGTCTCATCCTGAGTTTTAATATTCAGACAGTTCAATGGAGTCAAATCTTCTAAAGTTCCATGGGTACCACCCCAAATACCCAAATGTTTGAGTAGTCTTACCCAGTAAGTACTTCTATTGAAAATGTAATTATAGGTTTCCTTATTTATTAAACTCAAATGTAGAAGATCATTGAATGAATTTATATTTTCGATTATCCTATCCAGAACAACTTCAGGAATCCCATAGTTATTATTTCCAGGTAATTGTACTTGGTCCATACTATATTGAAGAATATACCTCTTCCAGTCTATTCAATTGATTATATAATGTCATCTTCAAAGAGATTCCATATTTGATCATATTGGATCAATCCCATACAGTCACGTGACTTAGTAAGTGCTACATTCCTTTTCCCAAAAATCAGGTATTATTGCCAACTAACAGACAGTAATTAACAATCGGTATTCGACAATGTGAATCATTAAGAATACTGATTTATTACCTGAGGGCATACAAGGATTTCTTGCTATTTACTTGCGCAAAGTACGTAATTTTAAAAGATTTGCTGGCTATACTTAAAAAAAATACAGTTCACTGCTAAATTAACCTTGCAATCGTAGGTATATAGAGAGTTATACAAGCAGAGTGTAAAACATTATTCAATTAGACTTTTTTCTTTGTCTAACACTAAAAAAAACAATAACTAATTGATATGACTAGAACAGTTGTTAAGATTTTTAGTTCAAAAACGTTATGTCATTTTTCATTATAAGTAGGAGAAAACGCTTTTATCCAAGTAAGTAAACCTCATTTCTCAAGGTCGTTAATACAGCGATACTGCAGAAAGATACATATGTAAAAACATAGCCATTCAGCCATTTTGCTAAGTGAGAACCGAACTCGATCAACATGTGACCTTTCTTTGTTATTCTAAAAGATAAATTGAGTAACTATTGAATAGTTTCACTATTTCAGAGGTGACTTGGCTTGGGGGTAGATGAGATATGTAACTGATGTTCAGGTCGATGTCAAATTTGTACAATACATTTTAATTTTACTTGATACAAGCGCCATTCTTGAAATAGTATATCACAGCGGGTAAAATAACAATGCATAATTATTACAAGGCATGATAATAATATCAACACTTGATGATCAATTTCACAATATTCTAATCACAAATTGAGTGGCCTATTGTAGTTTTAGGCTCTTCTAAAACTTTCTTTTCAAAGTTACTTTCTAAGCCCATACAGCCATTGCTTAAGCTATTTTGATTTTTGCCAACATTAAGAGGATCACTATTGTTGAGATTGTCGCTTTTTTTGATACGCTTCTTGTAAGGGCCCCTCTTTTTAGGCGGGAGTTTTGGTGCATTTTCGACGATTTCTTTGAATTTTGCCAAATCAAAAAGCTTGAGTTTTACTTTAAATTTAGGTTTCACTTTTTTCCTCGGCTTGCTTTCATTTGTAATGTTTTTTGACTCATTCTTAATCGATACCGGTTCTCCTTCGACGCTGTTTTTTGAAGAATCAAAAACGTCAAAATTCTCATCTAAAACACGTTTCTTAAGTAAACCTTCTAGTGATCTTACTCGCAGGTAACTAAGTAAGAAAGTACGCAGTTCTTTAATTGTGAGTTTAAACTTTAGCATCATCTCTGCTGTATTTGTGTGATCTTCTATGTATGTTATTGTCCCTAATATCTGACTCAAACGAAATATTTGATCTTCACTTAGTTCTATTTCATCAACATTCAAACATTCCAAAGTTTCCTTCATATTGTTTCGCTTCAACTCAATCCCCAGAACAGATAACAGTTCAAGACTATTGTCAACTTCATTAGCAATCTTTTGCTTGTCTTCATTACTAAACTTCTTTTCATGCTTTACCAATCTTTCATGTGCTCTGATAAACTCTTGATCAGTTAAGGTGTCTGAAATAGTTGGCCTATGATCTATTAAATTGATCTCGTATTTACCTTTAATGGATTTACGGAGGGCATCGAACGAGTTTTCACTAATCTCTGAATCATTAACGTGTACCAACAAGTCTTTCAACCTTTCTCGTTCTCCTTCTGAATTTATGATTTCAATTGGATAAAATTCGGGTATACTATCCTTCAGGTATTTCTCAAAGTTATATTTCGTATGTCCGTTGAAAGTTTTGCGTAAGGCAGTGAGTTCAAGGCCCACAAGCCCATGAAGGGATGTAGCTTTATTCCTAACTTCGATGTCCTTCCTTGCTAATTTTCGTTTCGCCTGCCTGGGTTCCTTATGCATATTGAACTATTGTCTTGCTTATGTGATGACGTTTCATTTTCCTACCCGTCTCTTTATTTATAGTGACGTCCTGAAAGGGAAATACTGAGACAAGCAAGATAATTTTTGGATGACAGATCGATCTTCTTAATGCTGGATGTGCATGCGCGGCAAACTTTATAACGTACGCGAATTTATTTCAAAATAACGGTGTTAAGCAAAGTGAACTATTTTATGTGTGCATGTAAGAAGTGTTTAGAAAACCACCGTTTCAACCTCGTGTGATGATGTCTAATCCCAAACAACGGGTGAAGAAACGGAACTATCTTGACTTAACTGACTATAATGACGAACCTGCACTCAAGTCCAAAGATGCGATTGAATCATTGACGCAATCTTCATTATATCAACAACTCAGATGGAAACAATTGCTGGTTTTATACATTATTGCCTTTTGGATTATATACTATTTTGAAAGACTGAAACCATACTTTGTTATCAAATCATGTATGTGGGATAACTGGGAAGATTGGCCGACTACTTCTTCCCCATATCATTCAATTATAATAGGAGATGCTCAAATCGTTGATCCTAATTCTTACCCGAATTCAACTAGAATCAGATTGGAATTGACTCGTTTTTTCAGCGATAATTATTTACATAGAAACTACAACATCTACACAAAACTGCTTAAACCAGATAGTATTGTTTTTGTTGGTGACTTGTTTGATGGAGGAAGAGAATGGAATGACACCGAGTGGATTTCAGAGTACAAGAGGTTCAACAAAATTTTCAATCAGGTGAAAGGAGTGCAACAATTCAGGCAGGTCCCTGGAAATCATGATATTGGTTTTGGAAATGACATTGACTTTGAAAGATACTCTCGTTTCAAAGCATTTTTTGGAAATGGAGACGAAGTGATAACTATTGGTAATCACTCATTAGTATTATTAGATACAGTTTCCTTATCATGCCACGAAGATAAAAGAGTAAGCAGGACACCAAGAGAATTTTTGAATAGTTTTAGGGACACAAATCCATATATGAATCTCCCAAGAATAGTTGTATCCCATGTTCCGATGTATCGTTTCACAGAACTTCAAACTTGTGGCCCACTCAGAGAATCCAAAAAACCGTTTCCTGTTGCCAGGGGTAAACAATATCAAACCGTTTTAGAGTATGATATGAGTCAAGAAATTGTCAACTATATCAAACCATCTATTATATTTTCGGGAGATGATCATGATTACTGTCACGTACGATACCCATTTGATAAGCAGTATAGTAGAAATGCTGAGGATTATGAGTTTCACGTTGGTGAGGTTGCTGGAGAAGTATATTCCGATGAAATTACAGTCAAAAGTTCTTCGATGACCAGTGGAATAAAACGACCTGCAATTCAGCTTCTGAGTTTGTGGAATCCTGAAGATAACACTGACATCAAAACTGCCCCTGGACCTCAAGGATTGAATACTGTGCATTCTGGTACCGCTTCAACTCATCTATGCTATCTTCCATCACCATATCAACCTCTCTGGCATTACATAATTTATACGGCTTTCTCTACATTCTGGATTTTTATTTGCACTGTGAAGGTACAGTTTGGTCGTCAATTGAATTCATCACTTCGAAATTGGGTACAAAATTTAAAGAAGGTAGCATGCGGTAATTTAGAAGGAAACAACCGAATCATAGATAAGACTTCTCAAAGAGAAAACATATCATTAATGGAGAAGTTCATAGACTTCACTTTTCTAGATTGGAATGTTGAGACAATCAGTAACCCTAGAAAGTTTTATGTCAATTCAGTTGTTAGTTTGTCCCTTTTTTATGTTACACTCTATATTTATTTCTCCCTAAACTAAACTATTTGTATCAAAGGTGTAAGATTTATGCTTTTTAATAAACCTTAAAAAAGCTAGGTTGTCAAAATGAAACCATTTTAGACTACTGTATTTTTCATACTGAGAATAACCAGATTCAATCCAGACAATTCTACTAAAAACGAACAGGTAAAAATTGAATCAGTCAATATTATACATTTCAGAATTAAAGTCCACAAAGGTTTGGTATCTAGTGATTCTGAAACATGATAATAAGTGTAGTAGACAAAAGAAATAACTATGAATGCCGTTATGTAAAAAATTGTCACTCTTAATTTTTTCAAGGAATTAAAGCTAAGTCTTTTGTCGTGACTTTTATTCAATCGAAGAACGTTTATCAAAGACCGAAAAAAACTGACATCAGTATCTTTAGAAATTTTAGGTTTAACATTTGTGTCTATATTACCAATGAATTTCATTTGAATCCAACAGCATAACGCGTAAATAGTTAAAGCTTTGATGTGGGACGACTCATCATCCTCATGAGTAATCAGGATACCACAAGCCAATGCAACAACTTTTCTAAAATATATAAAACAATATGTCATTGTTGATGCACATGATTCCAAATCAATCTGTCTTGAATTGTTGCTCTGTCTCATCAATTTCAGTAAAAGCTTCACTACAATTAATGAAACTCTGTACAATATATTGGGTATAAAACCTGTGATTCTAGGTAAAATTCCAGTATTTTGAGTATTATCATTCCCTTCACTTTTGTAATAAACTATAGGAGCATAAGCAATTCCTATAATTGATTCAATTCCGACATATGTTGCAAAAATAATTTTGAATAACGGGTTGGTGTGCTTCAAAATGATTATGTTGAAAATTAGCCCATAAATCAAGTATTTGCAATAATTGTTTAGAGCATCAAAAGATACAGAAAAACCATCGACATAATCACCTTTAACCATCACCATTGATACGTGAAAAAACAGGAACAATTTCAATATTTTGCATTGACTCGAATATATAAGCTCATGCTTGAGAAATCAAAAACATTTTTCGTGGATCGGTGGTCAAGTTACCAGCTGAATATATAAGCTTGATCTTTTTGTAGTCACCACTGTTGTCCGCTATATTCAATTAAGAGCTGGTATCAATGGCTACTGTCAAGGATAAAAATGAAGAAGAAAAATGTACGGATAGTACTGACAAGACATCAAAATCTAGAGATACCATTTCTCCGCATACTAAGATCACACCTGATATTACTTCGAAGGCTCAAACAACTACATCGTTAATGCAAGAAGAGAAAACGGATGTAGTGCATATTGTTGACGCCTCTGTATCAACTGATATACATTCGCAACTTAATGGATTTGACGTTTATCTTATTCAAATAAACAGTTTGAATGTTAGAAGGAGATATAGTGAATTTGAAGCACTCCGGACTTGTCTAGTGAAACAATTCCCCACGCTTATAGTACCACCAATCCCCGAGAAACAGTCTTTAAAATCAAACATATCACAAACAACAAGTAAATCGTTGGGCCTTGCAACTTCGTCGATAACGAGCAACATCACAGATACAGTTCCAAGCGGCCAATCAAGTAGTAATGACACCAACTCCGCCTTCACCGAGATGAAGACCTTTGATGAAAAAAAAGGTACATCAAACTCTATGATTTCGTTGATTGAATACCGGAAACGAATGCTATCCGAATTTTTAAACAAATGTTTGCACAATCCGGTTTTATCAAAGAGCAAGTTTTTAAGTAGTTTCTTCAATCCAGAGATAAACTATCTTGATTTTGTTCAAAACAAAGAGAACTCAAGCTTCTTCAAAACATCAATATACCAATTATCACCAAAAGCCCCTCTTGAAAATATTGAAAATCAAATATACTTAACTTTACCAATACCCTCTTCATCGGATGCTTATTTGTTCAAGGAACTGTCAGAGGAGGAACAATTTCAAAAGTTTGTTTGCTTTGAATCCAAGTTTTTGAAATATGAACTAATTCTGAACAACATTGCCAAAATCAATAAACATCTAGTCAGACATACCCAAGAACTTTCTACTGAATTATCTGAACTTGGTGTACAGTTCAATCAACTGTCAATACTACAAGATTCGAATTTCATTGAAAAAATGGGGAAACTATTTGAACGACATACCATTTTTCTTTCAAATCTCAGTTCATCTATAAATATAGGGTTTCTTGATAAATTAATTGAACTTAAAAGCTTCAGCTCCACTTGTAAAGGCTTAATGGAATATAATCGTAAGAAAATCATTCAATTTAAGTTGATAGAGAAAGAACTATACAATGTCAGATCCCGGTATAAACGGTACGAGAGTGAAGAACAAAGAATTCGAGATATTGAATGGAAAGCAAACGCAGTAATGCGCAATTCATCACCCGATTCAGATGAATATTTTGAACCACCTATAACAGTGGAGGAGTTACAAACTGCACTATACAGCAAGTCTTTCAATCAAGGAATATATGGTAAAATACCCGGTATCAATAAGTTTAATAACATCATACTTAAATATGTGAATGATCCAAATCCTGATGAAACAAGAAGAACTAAATTTTACAATATAAGAATAAGGCTTTTTCAATTAGAAAAACAGTATTCTTGCACTCAAGAAGATCTCAATTTCATTAACAATGAGGTAATGAAGCAACTAGAGACTTATCATGAGTGGTTCAAACATGAATTATTTCAGCTCGTAGTTTGTTACCGCAACATCATGAAGACTTATGACGGTAAAGGACTTGAGCAATGGAGAGAACTTGGAGAATTCAGTTGAGGTAGAGATAGTTTTTGTTGGATTTTTATAAAGCTATCCAGTTCCATTAGTTGTGGTTTGCCATAGAGAAGAGATAGACATATGGATCTCAGGCCTAAGCTCGCTCATTAATGGCCCTGATTACGCGCGCGAGTAGACCGGTAAATAAAATTCATAAATTATTGCCTTACGGAAAAACCATCAGCCAAGTTTATAGGTTAATTTACACGCACAATATAACATGGGTCAAATATCTGCATCGTCTCAATCAATAGTATCTATCTGTTAGAACCATGAAAGAGAATATGAAAAAGGAAGATTTACAATCTAGCGAATGGAATTTTATCAATGCCACTGATGAGAAACCGATTGATGAGCCTAGTGTGGTAAAAGATAATAATATCGATTTGAATACCAAAAGTACAGTTGGATGTGAACATATAGATCAAAATTCAGGAGATAATGATGTTTTGAAGCAGAATGGTACATGGATCAACCATCCATGGAGAACAATCAGTGCATGTATTATTCTCTTTTTTGGTTTACAAATCGTTTATGGGATTTACAACACTTATAAACTTGAAAACATGATTGGTGATATCAACGACTTTTCTTCAAACAGTAATCAAATTAAAGCAGCTTTTGAAAAGTGCAAGCAGCAATATATGAGTAATGAGGAAATACTAGAATCGTGCCTTCAATCGAAAATCAATCCTTCTAGTTGTCTCGATTATTATACTGCTTTGTTGAACAAAAACAAAGACTTTTGCAAATGGAATGTTGCTTCCATTTTGAAAGAAAAAAGACAATTGATTAATGATCCAGAGGGTCTTGATTTTATATTGGATATTGGCTCCAAGACAAAAGAAATGTTACTCTCAACAAAAGAGAAAGCTGATTTAGTCACTAATGAATTAACGAATAAGGCCAAATCGCTGATTGGTGAAAATTTCGAAAAGACATCAGACTACATTCAAAAGCTTGAGTTGAAAGACCAAAGTAAGATTGCTTTTGACAAAATTCAACAAAATTTGAAGTCATACTCCACGAAATACGGAAAGAAAATTAACGAATATGATTATAACCAGAAATATTTGACAATAAAGGAAAAGCTTGCAAGGGATGCCAACTTTATAAGTAATGAAGCTAAGAAGCAGATTATCAATTTCAGGAGATTCTGGAACTGAGGCGGTCAAAGCAATTTTTCTTTTACTATATTAATTCTTTTTACTTAAGTTATCCCAATTCTTTTTGCTTGATAGCAGTCTTGTATTTTATAAAGAAGAGTGGCAACATTCAATAACATATTTTTTCTTATGAATATATATCGACAAATTTTAATATTTAGACTTTCCCATAGGAGAACATATTATGGAAGGTCTCAGAAAAACTAACGGAAATAGCTAAAATATCATCTTCACTTAATTTAGTTTTAGTTTGGAGTTTAGCATTTCTAGCAATTAACCAACCTCTTATTACCAACAAGGAGATTCCGGCCATAAAATACGAAAGACCTGTAAATATCGCTGTCGGCTGATACTGTTCAGGTCGAATAGGTCCTGATTTTTTCAAAGCAATACCAATAATCGGAGACACAAAACCGAATATTCCTGAGGCAACCCATGATACAGACATGGCAATACCAAACTTTTTCAAACCCGTGATTGATGCATTGATTCCTGCCATAGTTAACCAAATTGTACCCATCAATGATCCGACAATCAATGCAAAAGCAATAGTTGTTGCGTAGTTTCTGCAGGGAATCCACATTGCCCAGGTAAACAATGTAACAAGCCAAGAAGCAATAATTGTAACATTGATTGGGCCGATTATATCACCAAAATATCCAACAATTGGTCTTCCATATATGATACCAACTGCTACCATTGTTGAAACAACACTCGCTTCTTTAGAATCATATCCTAATGAACGTGTAAAATCACCAAGGTTGTACATCAAAACAACATATCCCAAAAGAGTAAACATGATCCAAACAACAAGAGCTAAACAACCAAAATTTCTCCAAATTAGTCTATCGTAAACTTTGTAGACTGGCTGTATTTGCCAGTTTCTTGATTTAACTAACATCAAAGCTATCAAATTCAAGCCGAGACACATTATGGCCTGAGCTCTCAAAGACCAACGGAAACTTTTGCTTTTCAATAAAGGTTGTAAACCTATATTGTATACAATTCCACCAAAACCAGATCCCGCAGCCTGGATTCCCATTGCCAAGTTTCTATTTCCACCTGGTCCACCTTTGAACCATTGAGGTAAAATGTTTATATTAGAGACACAAATCATTGCCATTCCGACTCCTGAGAAAACACCTTGAGTACAATAAATTTGCCATAAATTAACTGAAAATGAAGCAAGCATAATCGCAACAAAATATAGTATAATACCAATAAAGATAGTTACTTTCAAACCAAGTTTACCAATCATGAAATTAATGATTGGCGAAAAAGTTAAACCAGTGCCGAACGCTAAACCTCCAATCATTGCATAATCGTATTTATCACCATTTTCAAAGGTGTCACTATTAAGATACTCTTGTAAATATAGTGCATATGCCGAGTTAGCACCCCAAGTATTAAAGTTAAATATAACACACCCAATCAATGATGTTAAGCCCCATCCGCTAAATTTGTCAGGAATGTCTTCAATAATATTCTTCACAGATTTTGCAGTATCAACCTTTTCTAATTGTGCTCCATCTTCTTGTGCAAGACATTCATCTTCATTATCTTGATTGAAGTAAATACTAACAACATCTTGAGAAGTTAGTGATTGATTTTCAGTTAAATTATCATTGTCCTGTGCTTCAGAAGGTTCAAAATGAAGGACATCGCTAATATCATCAGAATCTATAATCATTTTCAAAGACTTTGTTTGTATTAAGTATTGCCTCTGTCGTGACTATTTTAAAGAGTATTATCTAATGATATAGTTACGGGAATAGTTTCCCCTTATATATGCTTTGCTAAATCCAGTTCGAAGAACATTAGCTCTCGGTGTTTTGTCCCAAAAGGGTAAAAAGCACGAGATGAACCCAAAATTTTCCCCGTTATTAACTCCGAGAATTTTCGGATCTCGGCCTTGAGAAAAATTTCGCACTTTATCTTTCACATCAGCCATTATGTACCAAGGTTTTAAACTTTACCATATGAGAATAAGTTACGTATAATTTCTTTGAATGGAACATCGATTTTAAGAATATCATCTTCTGAATTTCTTGCCTTGTGATCAATCTTGGCATTTCTTGCAATTAAATATCCCCGTACTAAAACTAAAACGCTTCCTGCCATAAAGTAGCATAGGCCTGTAAATATTGCAGTTGGCTCATATTGATCCGGTCTGGAAGGTCCTTTTCTTTTCAATGCCATACCAATGATTGGTGAAACAAATCCAAAAACACCAGTAGATACCATTGAAACTGACATCGCAATCCCAAATTTCTTCAATCCGGTAATTGATGCATTTATTCCAGACAATGTCAACCAAATTGTTCCCATTAGAGATCCTACAAACATAGCAAACACAATTGCCGTTGCATAATTTCTACATGGTATCCACATAGACCATGTGAAGAGAGAAACTAACCAAGATGCAATAATCGTAACATTTACTGGTCCTATTTTATCTGCAATATATCCAATAGTTGGACGGCCGTATATTATACCAACTGGAACCATTGTTGATACAATTGATGCCTGCTGTGATGTGTAACCAAGTGATCTAGTAAAATCACCAAGGTTGTACATTAAGACCACATATCCTAATAAGGTAAACATGATCCACACAATCAAACAAAGACACCCAAAATTTCTCCATATCAAACGATCATAAATCTTGAAAACAGGTTTTATTTGTGCATTTCTAGATTTTACTAGTAGTAGTCCTACTAGATTCAATCCAAGGCACATAATTGCTTGTGCTCTTAATGACCATCTAAATGACCTATTGTTCATTAATGGTTGCATTCCTATATTATAGACAATTCCACCAGCACCAGATCCGGCTGCTTGTATTCCCATAGCAAGATTTCTTTTACCCCCAGGTCCTCCTTTGAACCATTGAGGAAGAATATTGAATGTTGGAAGACAAACCATTGCCATTCCAATTCCTGAAAGGACACCTTGTGTACAATATATTTGCCAAAGTTTTACCGAAAACGAAGCAAGTATTATACCTGCAAAGTTTATGAGGGAACCTAAAAGGATCATAAGTTTTAAACCAGTTTTTCCAATAAAGAAATTGATAATTGGAGAAAACGTTGATCCTGCGCCAAAGGCAAGACCACCCACAATCGCATAATCATATTTATTGCCTCCTTGAAATGTATTCTCTTTGAGATATTCCTGTAAATACAATGCAAACGCTGAATTGGCCCCCCAAGTATTGAAGTTGAAGAAAAAACAACCAATTACGGATGTAAGACCCCATCCACTAAATTTATCAGGGATTTCCTCTACAATGATTCTAGCCGATCTTGCTGTATCTATCTTTTCCAGTTTTGACATTTGATCAAGCTCTCCATTTTCGTTTGAATCAACTTGGCCCACATTGTAATATGCACTCACAATTTCCGCAGAGTTTAGTGAAAGAATGTCATCATTATTATCATCATTTTTATGGTTTTCGGTAAAATCTCTTACATCAATATCATGACGACAGATGTTCCCCATTTGGCCGTCTTTCATTCTTGAGGATGCACTTGCGTCATCTTTGTGTGAAGAATCATGACTTGTTAAATCACTTATATCACTTTTGTTGTTAAAGTCCATCTTGTGTTGTTCAAATGGTAAAACAGGTTGACACAGCTATCAATATCAACTGCACTGATTCGAACGAGATGACTAAACGGATCTTTTGGGAAAACGGCTGAACGGTTGATTAATTAGAATAAATCTAAAAATTTAGGTGCGATATTTTTTGATTTTAATTTTCTGAAAATTGTGGAGTATCCCAAAGTGGAAAGTGGCGCCAAACGTCGATCGACCTAAACTACACTGAGGGTGAAATGTTCTGTCGAACGGTGTTGAAAAGGCAAAGCTTACAGTTCATACTGATAGCGTAGATAATTATTTGGTCAAATGTACTATTGTTGTTCACCCGATAGACAGAAGCAGTAATATTTCTGATGTTTTTCAGGTTGAAAGTTAGGTTTTGTTGAATTATATACCAAGTTTAATGTTTGTAGCAATACATCAGTGTATGTATCAATGAAGCATATTGTGCATTCTTCAATGAATATTCTTAGATATATATATATTATATGTGTTGTGGAATTTTACCCAGTACTTTGATTAAAACACTGTTCTCACTCAATGTTAGCTGATTAAGCACTTTTTGTGGTTTATCGCACACATCATGTGAGAGTGTATTAAATTTAATNTGTCGGAACCAGCGAGAGTGAAAAGTTTCTTTTTATTAAATGCCATAGGAGCTATTAATAGACCCAAAGTGGTATTTATGCACCAACTAATTAATTAACCGTTTTAGGCATTAATTATATGCACAGAAGGATAACTGCTTCAGTTTAACTTGTCGTGCAGAATACTTTTCATTGAATAGTAGTTTCATAGTTTAAAACAATACAACTTGATTAAGGCAGTGTTGCAATAGGTGGACAAATTGGCCAAACTGTAAAGTCAAGGTGAAAAGTCTATAAGAAAGGTGATTCCCACTTTTCTTGACCATTTGTTCATCCTAGTTTTCAAATTGATTTTTCTTTTATATTTTATTTATTTTATTTTATATCGACTCATAAATCTAATTAACTATATTAATTAAATCTCATTGAGAATAAGATTGGGAGAAGCCATCTATCTACTAATCTACGTTACTTGACTCGACACAACATCTGCTTACTTTACTCTACTCGTTTATTGTTTGCAACTTACTGATATACTATATCAACTATCACTTCTTTGATAATCAACTGATTAAACGATTACAATTAATACGAAGAACTTAAATGTATGTATCTATTCAAGTTTCTTTATTCTAACTTTATTATTATTGAGCATTATTACATAACAAAGCATTGGCCAACTGATACATACTGATATAACCATATTGATCATTTACCCAAAAAGGAAGCCGCTGGCCACAGGTCTGATTAAACCGTACTAACTAAAGACAACCGCTGAAAGACCTATAGCGCGTATATTCTGATATGGCCTCCACACTAGGACTGAAATCTCGCACGTTGAACCACATGTGAAGTTGAGCTCTGAATCCCCTTCTGCTGCTCATGCTCAAGACATCTCAACTGATACTGCTGCTATTGACTCTGTTTCTGCTGTAGGCGAATCTTCCTTGTCCACCTTGCCAACCTGTACCTCAGCTGATTCAGACCTTACGGAGTCACTCCCATCACAGTTGGACCTCAAACCCACTCCTGTCTCCAACCAAGCGTCCGGCAAGACCGCTTCTTTGGAATCACAGAGTCCCGATGATAGTGCCAATTTCAAGTCAAACCCTCCATCTTTACCACCAATCACGCCTTCTAGCAAGAAGCGTACCCGATCAGAGTCTATATCTACTGAGAGTTTACCATCATCTAAAACTCTTAAGCATGATCCGACATTGATCAATTCAAATTTGAAAACCAACCTAACTACTGCTGCTTCTGGTACTTCCACTGTTCCTACTACTGTTTCTACTTCCATCCGTGAACCTAAACTGTCTACTGCTTCTCCACATAACACCCCTGTTACATCCACTCATAAGGTTACAAAGCCTCGTTCTTCTAAATGGAACTCTTTACCTAAAGATGGTGTCGCAACTCGTTCTCGTCTGCAATTGAAGAAACTCAGTGCAGAAGAACACATCCATCCTATAACTATTCGTTCTGTTCAAATTGGTTCCTCTGGTATTCCTAATACTTATAAACAAGCTATGAAGTCGAATGACAATGAGAAATGGTCTGCTGCTATTCAAAGTGAACTTGATTCTCATATTTCTATGCAAACTTGGTTACCAGAACCTATTATTACAAATGATCCTGATATTCTTGGTGCTGCAATTGCTACTCGGTGGGTGTTTGCCAGGAAAGCAGATGGACGTTATAAAGGCCGGTTAGTTGCTCGTGGTGATCGTCAGCCTGAGAATACTTATTCCGAAGTATACTCTCCAACTTTGCGTGCTGAGATTGCTCGTTCCATCTTCTCCACTGCTGTTTCGAACTGTTGGTATTTTCATCAATACGATTTTACCACAGCCTATCTTAATAGTATTTTGGATACCGATGTGTACATTTATCCTCCAGACGGTGTTAATGTCTCTGAGTTAAAGGTACCACATGGTAAGAGGGTGGTATTTAAGCTTAACCGTGGTCTTTATGGTTTAAAACAAGCTGGTCGTCTATGGCATGAAACTCTATCTACAACTTTATCCGAAGTTGGTTTTGAAAAGAGTAGTGCATTTCCATCCACATTCATTATGAAGTCCAAAGGTAAGACGGTCGCTTTGTTAGGCCTATTTGTTGATGATATGATCTTTACTGCTAACAGCGAATCTATCATACAAAAGACTATTGCTGCGCTCAAGGAAAATTACTTATTGAAGGAGATTGAAGCAAATGATGAAGGTGTTAATAAATTTTTAGGTATTGATGTTAGAATTAAGAGAGATAAACAACACAGAGTTAAACAAATTTCATTGTCACAAGAATCTTATATCAAGGATTTTGTTCATGATGCTGGTATTGAAATCAATAAAGTTTACAACACACCTTTACCGCCAAACTTTTATTTTGGTGATATTGATAAGTCAAACAAACTATTTACATCTGAAAAGGCATTACGCACTGCTCAAACTCAATATCGCAGCTACATTGGATCTCTACTATACTCTGCACTCATGACGAGACCAGATCTCACTTATGCTGTCAACTATTTAGCTAGGTTTAGTGATTATCCTCATCCTGATCTTATGGCTATGGTCAAACGAGTTATGTGTTACGCTTATTCTACATCTCACTATAAATTGCTTTACAATAGAAGAACTACACCTGAACCTGTTGAATGTTATACTGACTCGGATTACGCCCAAGATGTCATTACTAGGAAATCGATGAACGGTTTTATGATTTATTCAAATGGACATCTGGTTCACTGGAAGAGCAAGTACACTCCATTAGTATGTACTAGTTCTGATCAGGCTGAACAACAGGCAATCTATATGGCAACAAATGAACTTGATTGGTTTAGGCCATTGTTAATTTTTATCGGGAGTATCTCTAAGGATGCGAAGATACTGTTAAGGGTTGATAATCAATCCGCTATTCAAGCCATGGTGTCAGATAATTTTGGTGCTGCTTCAAAAGCATATGCTGTTAGGACAGCCAAATTGAAGGAACGTTACAAGACAGGGAACTATAAAGTGGAACATATTTCTGGTGAATTACAACTTGCTGATATTTTGACTAAGCCCATTGCCGTCGCTGTTTCTAAGAAGTTGATTCCGATGATCTTAGATACATCATGAATCAAGAGGGTGTGTCGGAACCAGCGAGAGTGAAAAGTTTCTTTTTATTAAATGCCATAGGAGCTATTAATAGACCCAAAGTGGTATTTATGCACCAACTAATTAATTAACCGTTTTAGGCATTAATTATATGCACAGAAGGATAACTGCTTCAGTTTAACTTGTCGTGCAGAATACTTTTCATTGAATAGTAGTTTCATAGTTTAAAACAATACAACTTGATTAAGGCAGTGTTGCAATAGGTGGACAAATTGGCCAAACTGTAAAGTCAAGGTGAAAAGTCTATAAGAAAGGTGATTCCCACTTTTCTTGACCATTTGTTCATCCTAGTTTTCAAATTGATTTTTCTTTTATATTTTATTTATTTTATTTTATATCGACTCATAAATCTAATTAACTATATTAATTAAATCTCATTGAGAATAAGATTGGGAGAAGCCATCTATCTACTAATCTACGTTACTTGACTCGACACAACATCTGCTTACTTTACTCTACTCGTTTATTGTTTGCAACTTACTGATATACTATATCAACTATCACTTCTTTGATAATCAACTGATTAAACGATTACAATTAATACGAAGAACTTAAATGTATGTATCTATTCAAGTTTCTTTATTCTAACTTTATTATTATTGAGCATTATTACATAACAAAGCATTGGCCAACTGATACATACTGATATAACCATATTGATCATTTACCCAAAAAGGAAGCCGCTGGCCACAGGTCTGATTAAACCGTACTAACTAAAGACAACCGCTGAAAGACCTATAGCGCGTATATTCTGATAGATTAAGCACTTTTTGTTGTTTATCGCACACAGATCATGTGAGATTATATTAAATTTAATTTCCCATACTAACACGAATACACACTAAACCAACAGACTATAAATGTCAGCCAACCCAGGTAATTCTATAAAGGCACTACGTGTGACTCCACCAGAGCGTGGTTCCTTTCCTCTTGATCATTTTAACGATTGTAAAGACCAAATGACAAAATACATGAAATGTTTGAAACTTGTGAATAATGAGAATGCTCCTAATTGTCGACTTCTAGCTAAACAGTACTTACAATGCAGAATGGATAATGACTTGATGGAGAAAGTTGATTGGAGAGATTTGGGTTTACCAACGGATGAAGAAGAAAAAAATGGAAAAGTTTGAAAGTAAATGACTAAATTCAAAATCATTTCTGTACATAGTCTACAATATCACATACACATGTTTATAATAGATATTAAAAAATTGTATCCTTTAGTTAGGGAGATAGTTTATTCTTTCACGCAACAGTTGTTCAATAACAGTGACTCTAGTGTCCAAATTGTGTAATTTTTCCATAATCAACTTCAATACTTGCATCTGCGCTTCACTTAGTTGAAGAGGCATTTTTCCTTCAATGGCATCACTAAATGAATCCAATTCAGATTTAGAAGACATTGTTTCAGCTAGAATATTAGCAAAAATTGTTTTTAAAGGTATTGGATTCAGCTTTGCCAACTCCATTTGCGGCGATCCATTGTTCGAATCGGTATCTGGAATATCCAAACTTTCAGGACCCTTGAATTTAGTTTCATTTTCACCAAATCTTCTACTTTCCTGTAATGCCTCTTGAAGAAAAAAGTTATTTTCATTATTAGTATCACTCTCGTCATGATTATCAAAACTAACTTGGATATCTCGATTCTTAATTGCTTTCTTTTTCTGGTGATCTCTAATGCTTTTACCTTCACTAAACGATCTACCTTTCAAATGACACCCCTTGCTTGATTTTGTATGTCTGTTCAAGGCATCCTTTCTAGGAAAGGTTTTATTACAGACCACACATGTAAATGGTTTTTCATCTGTGTGAATTCGTTCATGTCTTCTGAGATCATATGGCCTCCTAAAAGAAAACCCACAATGGCCACACAGGTATGGTTTCTTTTCAGTATGAGTTACAAGATGGGCTTTCAAGTTTTGCTTTCTACTGAATGAGTTATTACAAACAGCACAATGATACTTTCCTTCTGACTTAGAATCAGGAGACCCATCATTTTGGGCTTGTGATAATGATATTGTGTCCAATTCAGGTGAGATGCTACTGTTGTGAATATTTGAGTCCATCAAATTATAGGATCTGCTTGATTGTTGATTAATAGTTGTTTGGGTATCAATAATAGGTTGTTGTTTATTATTTCCTGTTAATTCATTATTTGACCGCAAATTTTGAATTCCCACTTCAGACAAAGTAGAAAGCCTATCAATTTCAGACATAGATGAATCCGTCATTTTGATATTGCTGTCAACTAAAAAGTTGTATTTATCACTAAGGACATTAGAAACAATGTCGAACTGCGCCTCACAAAACGTGCCGAAAACGCCTCAATTTTCGAAATTCATTAATTTTTGGGAAGGACATGACTTTTTTTCGTGCACCAATTGTTTGATAACAACATATTGAAAGGTGATAAAATCAGTTATAACTAACCGAAATACAGTACCCAACTTCCCATAACTATTTTCAGACTTTGAAACAATATCAACTCTGCCGTTTCAGCCAAAAATTAAGTTTCTTTTGTGCACTATTGTGATCTACAAATCGTTTACTATTTTTTGTTAAATTAACTTAATCAATTGCATCAAGATGATGACGACTACCGTTAAAGACAATGCGTATAATCGCAAAAGACAGAGATTATTATCCAATGGATCTTCAAAATCAAACACGATACCCAAAAAACAACACTATTCTAATAATGTTTCATTGAGTAATGAAGTCATTAACCTCGACTCAGAAGATGAAGATTATGTATTTAATCCATCTCATCCTAGTAATAATTACCGGTTTATTCCGGAAGATAAAGACTCTGAAATGCAAAGTGATGGAAATGAAAGAGTTGCTGTCAATTTCGACGACAGCATTTACGATGTACAAAGGAATAGTAACTTTCAAAACATAAATTCGGACCCTTTTGCCACACAGGAAAACATCACAAACAGCAACTTGGACATACTTCAAAATCATGCTAGTTCCAATGTTTACAATAACCTCAGTAACTCAAGTATAGATTCTGCAAATCTTGTGTCAAATGAAATAGATCACTCAACATATCATAGTTATAACTATAATTATGAGTATGAGTACAACGCGATTATGGAAAACGCAGACAATGATGAAGCTATAATTGATGATGACAACTTGACCAAAAGTGATTTTGAGGAAACTGATAATGATGCTAACAATATGGCAGATTCCGGAACTTATAATGATTATGTCAACAATTACATGAAACCTCAAACTAGACATCTAAGTTTCACAAAACCGTTCAGTATTTTCAAGCGATTTTCCAAAAAGACAGAACCTTCGACCGGATCTACTGGATCTCATAACATTCCATTCAGTACCAAGTCAAAGCAAAGAACAAAGTCGTTGCCCCAATTATCATATTCAAAACTTACATATTCTCCAGCTTTGGATCAAAATGAAGTTTCAATGAAGGTAGGAGATATTCAGGCGTCATTAATTAGTCACACAAACTATACTTATAATACTGATAACAACATCAGTCCAAAATTAAGAAAGTTCTCCTTTCAAAATAATAACCGTTTTGATAAATCTTCAGGCTCTTCAACTCGTGCTTATTCCGGTTCAACAAAATCAACCGAAACAAGTTCTTATGACGACAAGTATATCAATAAAAGTGATTTGAATTTGATCAACTACAAGATTGATGAAGATGTTGTTGAGGATGAAATTTGTGATGACAATGACGGCTATTATATTGTTAAAAATGGTGCACCTTTCGCAAATGGTAGATTCACAATCAAAAAGCTACTCGGACAAGGTACATTTGGAAAAGTCGTGAAGGCTTATGATCATCAAACAAATAGTGATGTGGCAATCAAAATAATCAAATCAATCAAAAAATACCGAGAAGCTTCCAAAATTGAACTTAGAGTTCTCACAATGTTGAAAAAACACGATCCAACTAACAAGTTTCAATGTATTCATTTGAGGGAATGCTTCGATTATAGGGACCATATTTGTATTGTGACAGATTTATTGAAAATTTCTCTATATGATTTTATGGAAAAGAATTCCTTTCTCCCATTTCCAGGATCTCATATTCAAGCCATGGTAAAACAATTGCTTAGATCTGTTGCATTTATGCACGACCTTAAATTGATTCACACTGATTTGAAACCAGAAAATATTCTCATCAAAGATGCTTCCTATCGCAAGAAACCATATCATAAACCTGAAGATGGCCGAACTTATTATCGTAAAATCTTGAAAGATCCAAAAATATATACCATTGACTTTGGATCAGCAATCTTTCAGGATGAGTATCATTCTTCAATTATTTCAACGCGACATTATAGAGCACCAGAAATCATTTTGGGTGTTGGGTGGTCATTTCCATGTGATATCTGGTCTGTTGGAGCGATAATGATTGAACTCCTAACCGGTGAAGCTCTTTTCAAAACTCATGAAAATCCGCAACATTTAGCTATGATGGAAAAAATCATTGGAAAACATGTTGACGTGAATATGGTTCGAAAATGCATCAATCTTTATAAAAACAAAAGCCTTTCAGCCAATAGTCGATTTGATGCATCGATCATCAATGCATTCAACAAGAGAACTGGCCAGTTGATTTTTGGGCCTCATACCAATGATCAGCATCTTGTTAAGGAAGTTGAGAATATGAAGACCATAGAAGATTTGGTTGAAGAAAAAGTTGGTCTGAAATTTGATATTTCCATCGGCTGTAAAGAAGCAATTAGAAAATACAAAATTGCTCCTAACATGAGGGATACTTATACTTTCTGGTATTATTATATTGATTTGATTAAAAAAATGCTAGTCTTTAATCCTGATGAAAGGATTACAGCTAAAGATGCATTGAATCATGAGTGGTTTGAGCATGGAATCTACGATGACGGTGTTGAATGATACATCATCTGCCTTTTATGAAATCTTTTCTAAATATCGAGACATTTCAAAGATGTGGTACTTTTATCTCTATTTGCTTTTCATCTATTTAAAGTTTTGCTTTTTCAACTTTTCCTTTGGGTTTTCATTTATTATTTACTTGTTTAAAAAATTTATTATTGTAGATTAAATTGCTTTGTTCATTATTGAAATTGATTGAATAAGTTGGACCCTGGCATGGTATATTGAGTACAAAAATTAGATCCATTGAGAATTCATGGTTATTAAATTGATCATACTCCCAATTTTTTTTCATAGCATCGTTAATTTCAGCGGACGAGAGTGTCCAGAAATTTTATAGTTGAGGGTTTTTGAATGATGCTTTAGTACTACGGACTGTGCTCATCATTATTCCGACACCAACTTTGATGAGCTATTTCATCGATGTTGATGTCTAAACTTTGGAAACACTGTATTCAAACATTTCGAATCGATAGATTCGAAGTATAATCAATCTATTTGATTTTACAAAATCATATTCTCAAACCTTGAACGGAAAGTTTTTACAAAAAGAGGTAACTGTTTTTCCATATGCTGATAGACATACAATATAAATATAAAACACTTTTTTTGTGGTCTTGCTATATATATTAAATGTAGATTTGGTTCAATTCTCGATACAACGGTTGTGTTTTATTCGATTTTCGACGCGCTGTTTTCAAAGGAAACGGTTTTGATAACCTATAATCTGAAAATACAGAAGGTGCAAGGTTTTAAATTTCTGTTATTGAACGGTAACCAATGAGTCATCAACAGCTTGCAGCATTTAACTTTTTCAAAGGGCACCCATCTACTGACTTGTTACCGACGGAAGCAATTCTAGAAGCTTCAAAGTCAGTTTTGACTACTTTCAATAACTCAATGGCACATTACGATGGCCGTGATAACACACATCCATTAAACTACGGTCCAGATTTGGGTAACCTTGAAGTGAGATCTCTTATCAGTCAATGGAATGATCGGTTATTCCAACTTCAAAAACCAACCGATCCAGATTGTATCAATCTTACCAATGGTGCATCGTTCGGTTTGATGAATGCTTTACAACAATGTACTTATCCCTTTGATGATGTAACTAAACAAATCTTCATCATTTCACCAACCTATTTTCTCATAAATTCTGTGTTTATCGATAGCGGCTATGCTAAGAGATTTACTGCTATTAAGGAACTTGACGATGGGGAACTTGATTTAGAAACATTGAGAAGAAAGCTTGAGGCCTTTGAGTCTAAATCCCCGTCCAAACAAAAGTTGACTCCGGAAGATATATGGAGAGTACATGATCCTACTAAACCGATGAAGAAAATATATAACTATGTTTTATATGTAGTTCCAACTTTCTCAAATCCCAAAGGTGGCTCTTTGTCAATAAAAACTAAAATGCAATTGATTGAAATTGCAAGAGAATACAACATGCTGATTATTTGTGATGATGTCTATGAGCTACTTGATTTCAGCTTATCCGAAAAAGATGGGATTCCTAACAAGAGAATGGTTTATCTAGATAGAGAGACACTTCCAGAAGGTGAAGAATACGGTAATGTCATATCTAATGCAACCTTCTCAAAAATTCTAGGCCCTGGTTTGAGAACAGGCTGGCAAGAAACTGCTACCCCTAAGTTAGCATTAGCATTGAGTGCTGGTGGTGCAAATATGTCAGGTGGAACACCCGGACATCTCAATACTGTTATAATTGGGGAACTACTAAAAACTGGTAGAATTGATGAGATAATACATACTCTTAATGAAAAGTACAAGAAAAGAGCAGATACTTTGAAAAAAGCCGTCTTAAAGTATTTGCCAAAAGGAACAAAAATCTCAGCTACGGAGGGTGGTTACTTTTCTTGGATCACTCTTCCGGATAATTATGATAATCAAAAGATTGCCAAGGAATGCTTTGAAAGAGGTGTGATTTTGGCTACCGGGGATAACTTTGAAGTTGCTTTTGACCCTCAAGGATGGGGTGAACATGGTGTACGCGTTTCTATCAGTCATTTAGACAGCTCCCAAATTGAAACTCGTATTCGAATTTGGGGTGACCTCTGTAGAAAAAACAAAATATAGTTATATATAATATCACATAACTACTCTGAAGAAGTATCTCTTTAAAATCTCTAACACATTACGTCATTATGTGGTCGCAGCTCAGTACAAATCTGATCAACAGGCTGGATATATGGGAAGAGAGGACGCTCAATATCAAAAAATTAAACTGCTGTCAATCTAAACGTCAAACTGCACGCGTGATTGCATGTAATATTATTTAATATATTGGATTGATATACACAAAGAGTTGAAGATACTACACATTGAAGATTTTTGGGAAATGTCACTAATCGAGTTGGCACCTGTATTGCTTTCGTTGCCAACATTTTTGGTATCATTGACATTGACATTTGATGTGTCGAATATTAACACGTCATTATCTTCATTGATCTTTCTACAATCGGCGTTTTTTGCTTCATTAACTTCATTATTGATACTTTGTATTCAAAAATTTATCAGTTCAAATGATGGAGACAATTTTAATAGTACTGAAAACATCCATTTTGATGATATATTCAATATCACTGCTAAATTTTCATTACCATTAGGGTTATTATATGCATCTTGCAAATACCTCGGGCCGTTGCGTCTAATTTCACTACTAGTGATTTCTCAAGTTCTCTCAAGAACAATCAAAGTTGATTCACATAGATCTATTGAGATGGAGAATAACTATATTGCTCACAACAGTTACATAAAAACTTTCTGCAAAAAATATCAAATATATTTATTTTTCATTACATCTTTTGCATTCGATGCCGGAATAAGCTATCTTGAGAATACTGAAGGCTTGAACAATATTTTTATTGGATACATGCTTCTTTTGATTCCTTATTTTTCTAACTGTATCGACTATTTTAATCAGAAAACTTCTGTCAATGTTGACACAATTACTCAATTGATAAAAATGAATAGTATCATAACATTGTCAACAATTTGTTACATATTTTTGCAATTTTATGAATCATACAATTTTAGAATGTTCATGGTTTCTTTAGGATCTTTGTTAAATCTGCTTATTTGTCAGTTCGAGACACTAAACTCCGATTCTCTTCGAATATATGGATTGCTAAACAATGTATTGAAAATTGATACATTATTGAATAATTACAAAACCAACTATATTATACTTAATAGTATTGCTATAGCAATCATATTTTTGAATAAGACTGTCTCTTACCAGTTAACTAATGAATTACCTACAAATACGTTTTTCAAGCATTACATACTATTGTTCATATTCAATGTTACATTGATATATGTTCTCGCACCAGGCAACGAAACTGTGGCACATGATGTGAAAGATACATATAGTAAGAAGGGGCCTCATAAACAAACTGGCAGTATCACACTTTATTCACTACTACTTCAAGTGGTAAAGTCAGAAGAGTCGAAGTCTATTTTCAATTTCTTATTGCTAAATATTGCGTTTATGTTTATTCAACTACTATATTCATTCAGGTCTAAATCTTTAAGTTTGTTGAGTGATTCTTTGCATATGTTACTTGATTGCATATCATTGATTTTAGGCTTATTGGCTTCAGTAATAAGCAAGAATAATGCTGAATATCCACATTTTCAATATGCTTTTGGCTTGAATAGAATAGGCGCATTATCTGGCTTTACGAATGGTTCACTTCTACTTGGAATAGTTTTTGGTATTTACAATGAATCAATTCAGAGATTTTTAAAGCCAGTTAATCTTGAAAATACTACCGAACTTTTGATTGTTAGTACATTGGGATTTCTTGTTAACCTTGTAGGTATATTTGCCTTCAATCACGGACATGACCATTCTCATGGACATAGTCACAGCCATGATCATGGGCATAGTCACGGACATAGCCATGGACATAGTCATAGCCATGAGAATACTTACACCAAGGAATATGAGCAACAAAGTCACAGTTATGAACATGATAGAAACAATGAAACTATTACTAAAACCAACGATGAGCAACAGAAACAGCATAACCATAATCATGAACATGAACATAGTCATGGCCTAATACAGAAGGACGATGAAATTAATTTTAACTTTGATCATTTATTGGACAAATCCGAAGATAGGAAAGAACATGAAACGTATGAGTATCACACACATGATCTGTGTGAAGTTGCTCATGACAACCACGATGATAACATGCAAGGTATTTTTTTGCATATTTTAGCAGATACTTTGGGCTCAGTGGGCGTAATAATTTCTACGATTATTATTAAGTTTACAGGCTGGAATTTTGTTGATCCAGTGGCTTCAATGATGATTGCAACACTCATCCTAATATCTGCTATACCTCTTCTGAAGTCATCATCTTCTAGTTTATTATTGTCATTGAATGATGAGAGTGAATCCAAACTTAAACATTTACTAAATGAAGTTTTGAAGATTCCAGGTGTGAAGTCTTACACGACACCTCGTTTCTGGCCACAAGATGGACCCAACTCTCAATTGACTGGCTACCTGCACATTCAGCATTTCCGGACAGAAAATTCCTTGAGCATAAAGAACAAAGTAAATAAACTGTTTTCGAAAAGCGGTGTTGTTTCTACTGTTTATTTACAGCTGGAAAATGAAGTGGATGATTGCTGGTGCCGTAAAAGTGGTGTATTCAGCACTTATTGATCTCTCCTATGGTATATAGAAACTTACAGTTCATTTACGTCACGTGATTTGAATATACACTGTTTAATATAATTTGTTTCAGCCTTGCTGCTCGTTGCGATTTTTCAGTAAACAAACACACATGTGATACTTTATTTCTAAGGTTGCTTCAGACAAGAGAGTACATCAGTTCTCGATCGGAAACTTTCGGGCAATTGACTATTGGAATATAGCCATAAGTGATTGTTATTTCAGATGTATTCCACTAAGTTTATTATATTACAGATTGTTGGATTGTTAGCGGCAATCTATATTGCAACTTCTCATCCGACAATTGTTAATTTTTCTCCTCTACTGAAAACAACTGTATTATGTCCTAACCCGGACTTTGTTGAAACATTTGAACATGAGAAAACACAATACTTACTTCATGACAAAGAGTTCCGTCAATTTGCCGTGGAAAGATTTTCACGTGCTATTCAAATCGATACAGTTGTTGACGAACAAATGAAAGACTTTTCTAAATTTGAGGAATTCCATGAATATCTTGCCAATGAATTTCCACTCGTATTTCAACGTGCAATTTTGACTAAAGTAAATGAATACGGTCTTTTATTTGAATTTCCTGGTACCGATTCATCTTTAAAACCTGTTTTATTGATGGCACATCAAGATACAGTTCCTTTTGGAGAATTATCTGACTGGACACATGATCCATTGAGTGGAGACTTTGATGATGAGAAGATATATGGTAGGGGTACAAATGATGTAAAAGGTCTCTTAGTTGGTATAATGGGTGCAATGGATGAGATTCTGAAAACCCATCCAGATTATGAATTCAAGAGAACAATCATTTTCTCATTTGGTTATGATGAGGAGATCACTGGTCTAAAAGGTGCCAAACATCTGTCTAACCACATCTTCGAAAAGTACGGCCCGAAGTCTATTGATCATGTAATTGATGAGGGAGCTCCGATGTTTCTTGAGCTGAAGGAGAACAAATTTGGGTTTGTTGTGGTTGCAGAAAAGGGATATATGGATTTAGCAGTTGAAGTTAATACACCGGGTGGACATTCCTCCAATCCAAGAGATCATACCTCAATCGGTATTATTTCTCAATTTCTCAGTTCTTATGAAGCCGATAAATTTGAAGTTCAATTACCTGAAGATTCACCAATGCTCAATATGTTTGAATGTGTTGCCGAAAAGGCAAAAATATCAACCAAAATCAAAGTTTTGGCAAAATTAGCAAGAGTGAATGCTGCTGCTAAGGCATTCTTACTCTCCAAATTATCGAAACTTAGACTTTTCGAGTATACTGTTAGAACTGCACAAGCGGTAGATGTTATTATTGGTGGTGATAAATACAATGCTTTACCTAGAAACACAACAGCTATTATCAACCATAGAATAACGATTGGTGATGATTTTGGTACCATTATTAATAAAGCTTTGAAACACGCTGAACCTATAGCGATTCAACATAATCTTGGATTGATTGTCAACAATACAGAAATTATCCCACCAACTTCCAATGGAGTTATAAAATTAACTGGTTTATCTGATACAGCAATTTTACCTGCACCAATTACACCAATTTTTGATGAGAAATGGAATAGGTTTACTGGATACATGAGGACATTTTATGAACGTGAGGTTTACCCAGAGAAGTTTGAAAACTCACATTATATCATTTCACCAACTTCAATGCAAGGTAATACTGATACTAAATATTATTGGGCCTTAACTGATCATATTTACAGGTCGCAGCCGGGTATCACCAATCTATTTGAAGCGGGTATGCATGGCAACAATGAATGGGTACATATTGACTCACATTTGCAAGTTATTGCATTCTACTACAATTACTTGCTTGGAATTTGTATGTAATTTTGTTCAATCAGTAATTTAA
Source organism: Pichia inconspicua (assembly GCA_004931855.1). Classification (NCBI taxonomy): domain Eukaryota; kingdom Fungi; phylum Ascomycota; class Pichiomycetes; order Pichiales; family Pichiaceae; genus Pichia; species Pichia inconspicua. The sequence continues at coordinate 107,462 of SELW01000039.1, forward strand.
ATGATTCAGCTTGAGTGATTACTTTAGTATCATATGTTGTTGATTGCAATTATTCTCCTAACATAATTAACAGTGCGTTTTGTTAGTCCTCAAAGTACTGAAAGGATGTCCGTATTGNTCCTAACATAATTAACAGTGCGTTTTGTTAGTCCTCAAAGTACTGAAAGGATGTCCGTATTGTCGGATATAGATGCAGCTGAAAATTTCTAGGTTACGTAAGAATTTTCTTTCGATTTGAACACCAAAACTACAAAATTGTTAGATAAATAAAATTGATTAAATAAGTTGTAGATTAAGGAACGAAGTAAAATGATAAATGTATGAATACAATTAACTAATCAGAAGAATAGAATCGCAAGAAGCAGGATAATACCACCAAATGGGTAATTTCTTTCTGTACCTGCAATGTAGATGGAAACACTGTTCAATGGTAACGTAGCATGAGTTGAAAGAGATGATTTAGTTAGTTCAACTTTTATAGTAGTCAAAAGTGTTGTAGGTATATATTCAAGTGTGCTAGTTGTTTGAGTGTCTTCAATTGTAGTTAATGAAGATAAACTAGAAACTTCAGACGTTTGGGAGCTCAGAACTGAGTCAGCTACACAATACGTGGTTGTTGTTGTGAAAGTAGTAGTCACCGTTGATAGTGTAGTGAAAGTCAAAGAGATAGTTGTAACCGAGGTTTCTCCAATTGTTGTAGGAAAAATGGTAGTTATAGTGATAGGAATTGTTTCAGTGGTTGTGCAAACAGTATCAGTTGTATAGATTCTGTTAACTAATGTTGTTGCTATAAGGGTCTTTGAGCTATTGATTTTTGAGCTACTAGTGGACAAGGAAACATATATTTTAATAGAGCTTAGAAGGTTTGTGGACGTAAACGACTCTTTGCTAGTGGAAAATGAAGTTATGATATTTGGCGTTTGTACTGAAGAGGACCTAATGCTGCTACTCAACGAAACTAAACTTGAGAATTTGGAAGAAGTAGATATAGCAGGTTTAGAAGTGTAGAAAGTAGGTGTAACTTTTTTTGATGTATATGAAGAGGTGGTTAGAGTTTGTTCAGAAGTATGGAAAGAACTGGATGGGTGTTGATCTGATGGCGGAATAAAACTAGATAGATTTATTTTTGAAGCAGTTGAACCAGTTTGTAAAATTGGGTCAGAAGAAATGAAACTAGGTGGTACGTCATTATGCGATGAGCTGGAGGTTAAAGGTGGATCCACTGGTTTAGTTGGAAAGGAAAGCACGGGTGGAATCACAAGTTCTGGATGAGTGATAGATGTTGATGAGGCCACTTTAGGCGGATTGGTTAAACCTGATGGAAACAAAGGCTCAAATGGGGTAGGAAAAATGGAAGAAATTGTACTAGGATGATTGGAGAGCTTAGATGGATTGGAGAATATAGGTGGGAATGTATCAGGTGTAACAAGAGAAACTGGTGGAACCAGTTCAGATTTAGTGAAAGATGTGGGTGGGACTAAGAGTTTAGGAGGGTCACTTTGGGGCTTTTTGAAACATAGTTTAGGAATATGTGTTTTGCTATCAAGCAATAAACTACAACCAAAATTTGGATCATAAGAGCCATATTTAGTATCATACTGAATTTGGTGACCATCAGCCATGCAAAGAGTTTCTGGATCATTGATAGATTGATTTGCTTTGAAGAAAAACTGGGATTTCCAGTGACAAAGATCTTTAGAAGGTGTTCCTTTTATATCATTTGCCCTATAAACAATAGTTGAGTTGAATGTCATTACTTTAATTTCGCTAGTCTCATTAAATTGATCAGGATAATCACAGTCAAAAATTATCGTACCAAGATAGAGATCATTTTCAAGTGGGATAACATAATCTTCATAGCTATAAGTACCTTTCCATTTTTCATTCCCTGAATTATAAGCAGGATGTTTAAGCTCACAAGGTTTTGCTAACACTTTTGAATAGTTTTCACGCGGAGAGTATTGAACTTCTCGTGAAAATTGAACATAAGCAAAAGTATATTTTGCAAATAAACACAATACTGTCAATAAGTTTGCAGTGATTAACATTTTGTTATGTGGAAGCTTTAAATAATTTTTTGAGACATGATGTTACAGGTGATTTCAAAGGAATTTCAAGTGCTTAAAACATGTATCATAATCTCCCTTGAGGCTACATAGTTGTTACAAAAATAGACTAACCTGGAAGTCCAGACTGACAAGATTACATTATAGAAAATGGAAGCATGCAAAGTTTACCAAAAATCTGCAATGCAGTGCAGTCCCTTAAATAATAACCCAAAAGCGATATAATGGATATTGCCGTATAGGGAAACCTGCACTAGGAGAACTTTCCCTACTCACCGGATAGAAACATTGAGTGTGGGTGATCAACAGAGAATCCTGCATGGACCCTTCCTCATTCAAGAAAAAGTGTAGATCACTGAAACATGCACAAGGATCTCGGCAATAAACTCTATTTGGCAACAGGTGCTCATCGCAAAAAAGGGCGAACGGCCCCTATTCTCCCCATCCCGGGTCTTGAAAATGGCCAAATCCGGTAAGATAACGTTTTAGTTCTGCATAATATGCATCTGCAGAGCCTCGAACTGCTTGATTTCGCACCCAGCGTAACATTCCAGATCTGCATTTTTGCATGTCATGTCATCTCATCACATCTTACAGTTCCGTAATAACTACATCTTCTGTAAGACTTCTTGCCGCCCTCCTTGAAACTACAGACATGATAAAGCTGCGTCAAAAAACTGTTGTTTGGAAGGGCATAAGTGCATGCATAATTTAAGTCTTATTAAATAACACTGTTGCCGATACAACAACTCAGTATTTGAGAAAGCGCATACTGATTTAGCACTTAACCCCGAGTGTTCCATCTTACTTCACAACAAAGACATTTGAAAGTCTAATGATAGAATTGCCGGAAACGAGCGACCAGAATCTACATTCCTCCCCCAAATCTCCTTTTTCTTGTTTGCTCATCTTTCGGCCGATACATTGGTGAAAATCGGTAAAGATCACTTTGTCCGAAAATACAAACTTGTTTCAAATACAGCTAAATAAAGCTCATCATCTTATCTCAGATCTTGGTTTGAGTCTACATTTTTGGCAGGCTCAGCTGAATATGGTGTCTTCTTCAGTTTACGAAGTCAAATCTGGAAATGATTTCCAAACATTTACTTGTAAAGGAGTTTTATAATTTTATAGATCCAAAAGCTAGAATAATTATAAATGAACGAATAAAGGAGCAGTCTCATATCAAAGAATTAGAAGAATAGAACAGCAAGAAGCATTATTAGACGATCAGGGGAATGAAGTCTTCCTGTTCCTGCAACGTGCGCGGAAATATCATTCAATGATAACGTAGCAGAAATTGAAGCAGATGAACCAGCCAAATTCACTGGGGGGATATTGGAATTCATTGTAAGTGTAGAATCAACTGTAACTGAAGAAGATGATAATGAACCATAGACCTGAGGCAATTGGGAAGACAGTACCGAATCGTTTATAGCATATGTTGAAATTGTTGTAAAGGTATGGGTTACTTCAGAAGTTGTACTAATAATCAAACTGATGCTCTCAACCTCATCGTCTCTAACAGTTGTTGCAACTATTGTAGTCAGAGTTGTTGAAATTATTTCGGTAGTTGTTTCTATTAACTTTTCGGTTGTATAATAAGTTGAGCTAATAGAAATTGATGTAAGATCAGTTGAAGAGGTAATGTAAGGTGTAAGATCGCCATGCGTTTTGAAAGTATCATAGTTGCTCGAATCACTGGTTAAAAATGAAGGGTATATGGAACTTGAAAAGTCGATTGATGCGGTTAGCTTATCAGCATTAGAAAATAAAGTTTTGATAGTGAACAGGTTTAAACTTGAAGATAATTTTGTATCATCAAAAGCAGGAGTAGAAGTTGAAACTTTTTCAAGTGAATTGAGCAATGAAGATATAGTTGCAGTTTGATATGGATTAGACGGTGTTGAAAAAACCATGTGTTGAGATGATGTAATAGNAGTTGAAACTTTTTCAAGTGAATTGAGCAATGAAGATATAGTTGCAGTTTGATATAGATTAGAAGGTGTGGAAAAAACCATGTGTTGAGATGATGTAATAGTTATTATGTGTGTTTCTAACGCTGTAGAAGATGGTATTGTATCAGATGATAGAGTAGTTGTATCAAATTCAATTGAAGTGGAAGAAACAGATGGAATATCTGGTTCTGAAAGAGTCGAGGTAATAGTTAAAACTGTGTTGGATAGTATAGATGATGTCAGTGGAATTGACTCATCTAGGTTTGAAGTGTTAGAAGTGACTATCTCAGGAGTTATTGATTGAGATAGAGTAGAAGTGATTGGAACAGGTCTATGTACACTTGAAGAAATTGATAATATTGGCTTTGGTTCAGTGGAGCTAAAAGATGATGTCTCGGTTTGAAATGAGGTTGAATATGAGACCAAGATGGATTGTTGAGAACTTTTAGATGAAATTACATGTTTGGATGGAGTAGATGTAAGTGGAACAGGTGTATGCACACTGGAAGAAACTGATGAAACTGGTTTATATGATGTGGAATCAAGAGTTGGGTTTATAAGTTGAGAGGAAGAAAAGGTAGGAAGACCCTGTGTAGATGAAAAAGAGTTGAAAGAAGAAATCACAGGAGGTAATAAAGTTGAAAGAGTTTCAACTTGTTCACGTGAAGTTGGAATAATAGGTAAAGTTTGTGTGGGTAGAATTGAACTTACTGGTGGGTTTACCAAAGATGAGACTGAGAATATAGATGAAATCACCAATTGGGATAAAGTTGAAGTAGATAGAACCGATTCGGGTTTAATTGAACAAGATGATGAAATCACAGGTTGTGATGAATTGGAATATAGAGGAGGAACTACCGGTTGTGATAAAGTAGAAGTAGATGGTTTCAAGGAAGGCAAAGTAAAACTAGAAGGTGGAATCACTGGGTGCAAAGAATAGGTAGGAAGAACTGGTGCTGATAAATCTGAAGAAATACCAGAAATTAGTTCGGAAGATGAAAAGCTCACAGTCGGTTTCACGGGTTGCAATGAGGTTGAAATAGATGACACAAGTGTTTGTGGAGTTGAACTTTCAGGTACAGCAGAATTAGTGTCAGTGGAACTAGCAGATGAAATCACAACTGGTGATAAGATAGGGCTGTGTGTAATATGTAAAGTAGAACTAATAGATTGTGATGAATTGGAAAATAGAGGTGGAACCACTGATTGCAATACAATAGAACTTGATAAATTTGAGGATTGTAATGTGAAACTTAGAGATGGGCTCACATGCTGCAAAACACTAGAGGTAAATGAAACTGACTGGGATGGAATTGCTTCCGATGGAATTGTTTCAGGTTGAAGAGAAGTGATGGATGCGATCACAGATTGTAAGAAACTAGAATTAGACGGAACTGTTTTAGGTAGGAATGAGCTAACAGTTGATGAAATTGATTCATGATGAGAGGAGCTAAAAGTTGGATACCAAGATAGTGAGCGGTTGAAGAAATCTGATTGAATCACCGATTGGGATAGAAAAGAAGTAACTGGAATCGATGGATGTAAAGTGGGAAGTGAAACTGGCTCAGATAATGTAGAATCAAAATTTGAAATCATATGTTGAGATGAGTTAAAGAAATCAGAAGAAACTGCAGGTTCAAATAAATTGGAAGATGCAGTAGGTATGATTGGTGCAACTGTAATAGAAGAAGCAGAAATAGCCAAAGAAGAAGATTTAGTTGAGGCGGAAGTATCAAGTGAAAAGGTTTCAGGTGAAATGGAAGAAGTGGTTGATTCTTTTGAATTTAAAGAAACAGGTGAAATTGGAGACTCATTTGTGGAAGATGTAGGTAAAACTGCTTCCGACGGATTAAAAGAAACCCAAGATTGCGATGAGTTTGAAGAAATTGGTGGAGTCACAGCTTCAGGTGGAGCAGAGGAGATCGATGAAACTGTTGGAGGTGGGTTGAAAGAAGCCGTTGAAATTACAGATTGTGATGGAGTAGAAATAGCAGGTGGAATTAGATCAGTTTCAATTGAAGATATTGATGGAACTGTGGGTTTAGTTGGGCTAATTGCTTGGGGTTTCTTAAAACAGAGTTTAGGAATTTCTATATTGCTATCACTATCTGTACCACAACCAAACTTGGGCTTAAAAGCTCCCTTTGAAGTTTTGTATCGAATGTGATAATTGTCAACCATGCAAAGAGTATCTGGATCATTCTCAGATTCTTGAGCTTCAAAGAAAAACTGGGATTTCCAAGAACAAAGATCTTTTGAAGGCTTATCACGTAAATCTTTTGCCTTATAAACTGTAGTTTGGTTATAAGTCATAAGTAGTATTTCATTTGTATCACGAAATTGATATTTGATATAGTACCAAGATATAGATCATTCTCGAGAGGAATTACATATTGGTCAAAGTCATAATAGCCTTTCCATTTCAACTTAGGTTCAAACCAATTGAAAAGTGGGCACGGTGCTGCTTTCACATCTGAATAACCTTCACGACGTGTGTACTCGACTTCTTTATAGAATAGGTTATCCTGATATGCAAAAACATAGTTTGCAAACAACAAAAGTATTGTCAACCAATGTGTTATGATTGGCATCTTGCTTCATAAAAATCATCCTTTTCTAATCGTACAATCAAGGAAGGATTCACAGGTATTTAAACACAAACAATAAATCTTGAATATGTCATAGAATATTAGACAATTGAGCACAATTAGTATAATTTTGAAGTCCAGACACAGAGTATAATTGCAAAGCATCTGCTGACTTGAAATAGTGCAAACTTTGAGGGAGGACTAAAAGTGTTTTAAACACCTATACACTGCTTCTTACTGTGAGGGGTGAGCACTTTGAAGTTACCCACCAGATCAACCGGGTGTGAAAGATACAACTAATTTCAAGATATTGCCGAAGTGCAGATCATCGTGAGATGTCTATTGTACTAAATTCAGTAAAAAAGACCCCTGAATAATTCCCACATACACAAAAAAGAGTTCGGCAATAAATGTCATTTGCAACAAAGGCTCGTCGCCTGGATTGTGAAAAACTATTTCAGTCCTACAGATCCCGGAGCCGTCATTGATACTATCAAATCTTGCAAAACTCTTTTTTCGGTTTTCTCGTTGGCGAAAACTGTGCAGAAGATTAGGCCTTTTTCTTTGAAATTTGTTTCCAGACCTACTTTACCCCCCTTTTGATACACCATCAGCCACAAATATTCTGCACTAACCAAATTTGCCGAGATAACACTCTTTTCTCGATCTGCCAGCAGATTTTAATGCAATAACGGTTATTCAAAAAAGGTCGCATCTGCGCATGCCGATCCCCATTTTCTTATTCGCTACACACCCGGCCGATACAGTTGTATCAAGTTGATATTCTCTACAATTTATAATAATTTGAGACAGTATCTGCCGCTTTGGTTTTTCACTGCTCATGTTGCAGCTTTGAATTCAATGTCATGCTTTGATTAGCTAAAATAACACTGTTCAACTCAAAACAACTTTGAGTACAAGTTGAAAGGTATATCACAACTTTGCATGAGAAAAAAAGTTGCCTGAAAAGGCTGGTTTTTTGTAAAGGTGTGATAAAGCTTGAAACACCCTGAAAGTGAAAGTAGTAAGAAGAAAACTCTCACTGATCAACTAAATTACTGATGTAAATCATAATAAAAATACATCAAAACTGGTCTGATGCTCAACTTCTCTCGTAATCCCTATTACAATCAACTTTACAAAACACGATCATATTACGTAGTAAGTTATCAACGATTATAGATTAACAAAACTCTTCGTTTCAAGAAACAACCTTGTCTCTAATACCTCTCGTGGCTCAGTATGTTGGTGTAAGTATAATCGCTGAGCCGCCTTCAATTTTTCTTCAAGTGAAATTCATTTCAAGCGAGGGCAAAACAAAGCGTTTGATGGATGGATACTCCATGCAGATTAAGGTGTATGATTTAGTTGCCCAATACATATAAATACAATGCAAAAGACTATTCCAACCACTGAATATGCCAATGAAAGAAGGCAAGAACCAATTGAACATAGATTCAATCCTTATTCTGATAATGGTGGTACAATTTTAGGTATCGCTGGTGAAGACTTTGCCGTTTTAGCTGGTGATACTAGACAAACAACTGGATACAGTATTAACTCTAGATATGAACCAAAAGTTTTTGATGTTGGAGATAATTTATTATTAAGTGCCAATGGATTTGCAGGTGATGCACAACAACTAGTGAAAGTTTTCGAAACTAATTTAAAATGGTATCATTTCGATCATGGGAAGAAACTTAATACATCAAGTGCGGCAAGATTAATACAGCATTTGTTATATGGTAAAAGATTTTTCCCATATTATGTACATACTATTTTAGCAGGTTTAGATGAAGAAGGTAAAGGATCAGTTTATTCATTTGATCCTGTAGGTTCGTATGAAAGGGAACAGTGTAGAGCTGGTGGTGCGGCAGCTTCATTGATTATGCCATTTTTAGATAATCAAGTTAATTTTAAAAATCAAATGGATCCTGAAAGTAATGGTACTAAAAAGAAAGAGATAAGATTTTTAACATTAGATGAAGTTATCCAACTCGTAAGAGATGCTTTTTCATCAGCTACTGAAAGACATATAGAAGTTGGTGATGGATTGGAAATTTTAATAGTGACAAAAGATGGAGTACGTAAAGAATTCTATCCTTTGAAAAGAGATTAAATAAAATTAAATAATTTCATGTAGAATGATAATTTTGACCAAGTAAAACTTTTTTCAAGCCTATACAATTATAAGTTTATGCTGGTAATTTCAAACTGTTTTTGATAACTTTCTGATAGTAAATATAGAAAAAGTCAGAATAAATGAGAGTTTGAATTATACCAGAGAAAATTGAAATTGGATCGAATCTATCTTCATAATAGTATCTATAAATCCAATTTGGTATGTATAATGCCCTGTATAATCCCAATGCAAAAATATAATGAGTAGTTAATAAATCACCATTACCCTGACTCTGAAGCATGAATAACTGAGGTAAAATACTCAATGCTTCTAACCATAATGAGAAACTCCATAAAATTTCCAAAAATGAAAACTTATAGTTAAATATAAGTGCCATAAGAAATGATGGTACAATAAGGTATGAAATTGGGAAATTATCCACATATTGAGTTATTTCCTTTGTGTATTTTTTAATTATGTAAATAGAATAGAAAGTTGAAGATAAGAATAAGAGCTTCAAAATGCAATTGTATAAAGATCCAAATTCAAAAGTAAGCAAATTGAAATATCTAGTGATGAATACTAAGGCATACAATAATTGTGTCTTCAATGAAATACCTTTAGCGGACTTTTTGGTTTCCACAGCATGAATAAGAATGAAAATGGAAACCAAGTGAGCCATGTCACCTAAGACACGGAAGATATTGAGCATTGTCTTTATAAGGTTGTTGAAATGGCCCGATGTGGTTGTGTAGAACCGAAGATAGCAACTTATCTCCAATACACGTTTCTTTAGAACTAAACAACTATTACACGTTTAGCACCAAAAATGGAACTGCCACGGTCGATCGACCCCAATCGACGCGTCGCCCTCGCGTCAGGCTAAATTTAAAAAATAGATCAAATAATAAATTAGTAATTTCGAGAAACGAGACGCCGAAAACGGCCCCGCCTGAATTTGCCCGCCCTTCCCGACAATTCAAATTCGAGCTATTTAAGCTTAACCAGTTACCACTTTCGGAGCACTGGTGGGCTTTATTTGCTCATTTGCTTCACAGTCAAGTAAAACTTATACTACAAATAGTTACTCAAAAATGGTCAAAGCAGTCGCAGTTTTAAGAGGTGATGCAAATGTCAAGGGAGTTGTTTCTTTCGAACAACCTTCAGCATCCGAACCAACTACAATTTCTTGGGAAATTGAAGGTAATGATCCAAATGCGTTAAGAGGTTTCCACATTCATCAATTTGGTGATAACACTAACGGATGTACTTCTGCAGGTCCACACTTTAATCCATTCGGTAAGAACCATGGTGCTCCAGAAGATGAAGAAAGACACATTGGTGATCTGGGTAACATTCAAACTGATGCATCTGGTGTTGCTAAAGGTTCCAAGACTGACAGATTAGTTTCTCTGTTTGGTGAAAACTCTATTCTTGGTAGAACCGTTGTTGTCCATGCTGGTCAAGATGACTTAGGTAAAGGTGGCCACCCAGACTCTTTGAAGACTGGTAATGCTGGTGGAAGACCAGCATGTGGTGTCATTGGTATTTCCGCTTAAGCTTTTATTTCCTTTAACTTTATCAAATATAATGTAACTATCTTTATATATATTGTTCTTTTTAATGAATGAAAACGTAATCAATAAAATCATTAAATAGTATGTTTCCCTCAAATTGCATCACCGCCACCGCCGAATACAACAAACCCTGGTCCAACACCACTATGTCTACTAAAATAATCAAAATCAATAGAAACTGCATTAGCTAGCATAACTGCCTTTTCATCTAGTGACAATGATTTATTATTAATTGGACCAAATTCTGTATTTGGATCTTCAAAACTACTAGGATCCATTCTTAATACATACACACCAGTATCAGTCAATGCTTCCCTAAATAAACCACCAAAATTTCTACTAACAGATCCATAAACTAATCCATCCTTGTCGAAAACAGGGAATTCCCACCTTAAAAATCCACTATCAATTGCTCCAAATTGTTCAAAAGTACCATCTTGACTTTTAAAAAGATTATACCTTCTTCTCCATAAATGCCAACTTTGAACACTTTCACCAACAACTAAACCTTCAGGATCTATATCTGCAGCTCTTTCATCTATTTGATTTGTTGGTAAAATCGCCTTTATATGTGAATTAATAAAACTAAATGGTCTTTTGATTGTTAACATCAAATTACCTTGCATATCTAAAACATCAACCGTGAAAGGTCTGTGTAGTCTAGTAATTTGTCTCATAATCATTTTACCAATACCAAAATCTCTCTCTATTAACCACCCAATTTGTGCACCCATTGCATCATATAGAGCATATTTATTAGCTTGTTCAAATCCCAGAAATAAATTCATGTATTCAATTCTTCTTTCAATAATCAATGTTGGTTGGGATAATATTTTGAAGCATGGATCTCTTTCACTGATTATACTTTCATTGGTTTGACGATATGCATTATAAGTGTTGTTTATTAAACTGTCACGGTAATGTCCGGAAACTATTGGTTGCGTTCCATCTCCAGCTAAAAATCGTCCATATCTAGCTCTCCCACGAGCATAACCTCTTGTAAAATGTCTATATATCCTTAATCCTTTATACATTAAAACTTTATATGCTATTCCTATGAGTAAAGGTTACCTGCTTTATGCTGACATAATCAATCTTAACCTGCATTGCATGCACACATTTCGATGATCTGAATTTCAAACTTCTCAAATTTCGAGCCGATTTTTCGACGATTTTTCAACTACCTTGAATCTTATCATCAAACTCTATAAGACATCAACAAAACTCATAAAACCAAATAATGTTGAAACAGATAGTGAATAGAAGACTTATTCATACGGCACCAAGACTTCCACTTGAAAAATCTTTTAGGACTAATGGTATAAAAGGATTGATGTCAGCAGAACAATTTAAAACTGCTTGGGTGGATTATCAAGATTTTTTAAACAGAAATCTTACTTTGAAAACAGCAGAAACGGAATATGAAGCCAGATCACCTATGGCAATTGCAGTTAGTACTGCAAAGAAGCCAAACAAAGCAGCAATATTTCATTATGCTTCCCAAGCACACAACAATCATTTGTTCTTTCAACAATTAAAGGACAACAACGGTCCAATAGACGTTGAATCTACTATAAAACCACAACTTTTGACATCTATAAAAAACACATTTCAATCATTTGAAAATTTCAAAAATGAAATTCTTCTACAAGCAGATGTTTTAAGAGGTAATGGATGGGTTTTCCTTGTCGAAGATCAAAACAAAGAACTTAGAATTGTTTCCTGTAATAACGATGGTACTCCATACTTTTATGGTAGAAATCAAACATACGATTTAAATAATGTTTTTGAGTTCAATGACTATAAGAAACTTATGAAACAAAAAGAAGACATCAATAATGGAGTTAAAGATTATTCATTACCTCTCATTTGTATCAATGTTTGGGAACATGCTTACATTATTGACTATGGTGTCACTGGTAAGGCTGAATATTTGGAAAAGTTATTTGATAATATTGATTGGAATGTTATCAACACAAGAGTTTTCTCCAATATTGACATGTAATTTGCATATTACTTTTATAATTATTACCCCCTTGTAGATATAAATTTAATCAATTGTAATGACAAACTCTAGTTGTCAATTAAGTCATAGTATTTGATGTCTGCACAATCCAATATTATATTTCGAAGTTCTTCATTTGCAGAAATATCACAACTATTCATAGATGTGATTAAATCGGTAACAAAATGACTTAACATTAAGTTTTTTTCAACAATTTTCTTGTACTTTAATTCCATTTTAGCTAAATCTTCATCAGAAAGCTGATTATCTTCATCGGTGACAGGTTCTCCATTGTTTTGTTTCAAACGATACAACCTCACAAGTTCTTGGAACTCTTCCAACTTGCGCTTGCATGACTCTTTGACTTCATTTAATTCCTCCAATGTATTTTCAAGATTATTTGCTTTTGTTACACTTTCGTTTTGACCAATATTGTAATTTCGTATGATTTCATCATCCAATTGAACAAGTGAATTTGATATTATTTGTTGACCTACATTTATATTTTTCATCTTGACTAGATCTCTCAAGTAACTTTCAATCTTTAATAATCTACTTCGTTCAGTACTATGCAATTCTGTCACATTAAGTGCCATTTCAGGAAAAAATCCTAACTTTTGCATTTCCTTACTGATTTCAGTATCTAATGAAGAAACATCAGTAAACTTCTGTTTCACTTCCTCAAACGTTGTCTTCAAACGCTTTTCATCTAACATGTTGACCAATTTTTGATAATTTTGGACAATCTCGTCTTCGTTAGTCTTGCTCGTGTTCATTTTGATTCATAGTGATAAACAAGTGATGAGCGATACATTATGAAAACAACAGTCAAACATTTCATCACCAATTTCATCTTTCGTCCGCTCAACTGACAATAATCTACAAATACGAATCTCATTGTCCCATAATGAGCTATAAGTTTCCTGATATATACCAATTTCCACCATTCTTTACGAAACAACCAAATGCTGCCACTTTTGAAGCTCAACTAAATCATTGGCAAGATATTATATTAGGCTATTGCAAGGCTAACAAGATTTGGATATTGTCTGAAACAGGATCCAAGATAGGTTCTCAGAGTTTGGATGATGAAGATAATGACGATGATGACGATGAACTCATAGATGATTCTGAAGCTACCAAAGAATTCAATATTTTTAGAAACGATACAATTAATCGGCATGCAAGTACTGAATTGATTGATGATATAATTTCCAGTCTCATCAAATCTAAGCATGCAGAATGGATCAATCCAATTAACAAAAAGCAAGGATTATTGATATTATGGAATACCATTGAAGAATGGGCATACATAGTATATGATTGGATTGATACTAGTGGTCAAAATGGCTCAATACTGACAATATATGAATTACAACGTGGCGACATGAGCAAAACACAAGAATTCAGTGGAATGTGTACTCCTACGTTGATAAAAGTACTTGAAACATTAGTTAAACAAGGAAAGGCAACATTATTAAAGGATGAAGGTAAAATCAGTGGTGTTAAATTCTTATAAAAGACACTAAACAAAGACAATACAAATTGGAGGCGTTACTATGCTAGGTTCAAGTTCTAATTCCTCAATTAGTTTGATTTCCAAGCGTTGATTTTCTTCATCATAAGTTCATTGAATGAATGACCTGGTTCTCTACCCACTCTTTTTTCATAAAGATAATAAGCTGCAATTCCAGTTGAAATAGCTAAAATTGGATCTGCCCACTTAGATATAAGATAAGGATAATGTTTAAACTGTCCAACTATTCTCTTGGTTTGTTCCTCAGGCGTCATTTGGTATTCAACTCTCTGGCAACGCACGTAGATCAACAAGTACTGAAATGATTCTGTGTCAAAACTTGTTGCAGTGCGACTATCGTCGCAGAGAATACCAGCTTCAGTTCTTTCTTTTGGTAATAGGTCGTTCACCTACCTAGATCTATTCTCTGCCTTATTACTACTTTCAAAGCCATCCTAGTTTCTTTTGCAACTGATCTGTTATTGCTAAGGACCATTGAAGTTAAAATTGATTTGCTGCTGCTTCTATTTTAAGACTTTCCGGCCAAGAAAAAGAAGATTGCAACCGTTGAATATCCTAACGAATCTTCTAAAATATCAACTAGAATAGTATCGTATCACCTTTCTTTATTTATTTCTTTACGTATACGTATAAAGCTTTACTTGTGCATTGGTATACATTTTCTTTGATAGTGTACTGACGCGTTCATAACGTTAAACTCAGAATTTTTGAACTAGTGCAATCTACAATCTTCCCAGTCTTTCATTTGTGTCACACGAAGAACCAGAAGAAAAGTATGGTTGAATATAAAGTTAACAATCCAAGATCTGCAGAAATCAATGTTCTGCCTGCATCAATAAAGTTCACGGGTATTGTACCGAATGGTAAAATTACATGGGAAAAATCCAGTGAGAAAGAACTTGTTGATGGTGCCACAGTAAATTACAATTATTTACGTGGTCGTAAGTTAATAGGAACAGAAAATGACGTCTCCGGAAAAGCTATTGTTTTTGAAAAGGACAGAAAATCAACAGGTGAAATGAAATACGTGGGGATTGCCCAAAGTGACAAAATTACGACATTTGACCATCATTTTCGAGGAAGTTTGGAGAACAATCAGATTAAACGTATTTCCGAATGGATCGAAATTAGTAAGATAATTAATGAGTAAAGAATACTTCTATTCCTAATTTAGTAAATACTGCATGATTTGCGACCCAATTGCGTAATTACTCAAAAAAGGTAATGTTAAAACACATGTCCCAAAGATGGGATAGGTAACACTGTGGATGCTATTCGAAGGTTTTGAGCACAAAAGTGAGACAATTTGGCGTTGATGATGTAATTAACCAGTACCTATCCCACATCAGATGACTAGCACCACATGGTTATATAAGAAGAGTATAATCCCCCAACAGTATAACAACTTTTCATAACAATTTATTTATTCATACAATAAACTAACAAACTCATAAATACAAAATGGCAGACGCAGGCAGAAAAGATTTCTCTACTAAGCTCGGTGAAAAAGTCACCCCAGACTCTCAAAAGACAGCATATGATAAGGCAAAG
This sequence comes from Pichia inconspicua, assembly GCA_004931855.1. Lineage (NCBI taxonomy): Eukaryota > Fungi > Ascomycota > Pichiomycetes > Pichiales > Pichiaceae > Pichia > Pichia inconspicua. The sequence goes on from SELW01000039.1 coordinate 122,866, forward strand.
GAAGGATTAACCGATGCTTATGATAAGGCTGCATCTGCAGTTACTCCAGAAGACGGAAAGTCCTTCTCTCAACAAGTTGGTGACTCTGTTCAACGTGGTCACGATGATGCTCAAAAGACATGGGGTGAATCTGCTCAAGAAGCATTAGAAAACAGTAAGAAGGCTGTTTCTGAAGCTGCAGAATATGTGTCTAACGTCGTCACTGGCGCTAAGGAAGGTGCAGAATCTGAAGCAAAGAAGTAAGCCCCTCCTTTCTTTAATATTGTTGAACTATATAAAGCAGCACTTGCTGCGGTTATGCAAATGTATATCTTTTACAATTAAAAATGACTAAATGATGAAACATGGTAGGTGAAGTGTAATCCGAACTCCTCATGTAAGACTTTAAATTTGCGCCTGGTCACATGCACATGTGCATGTCTATATATATTGTGTGCATGTGCGCGCGTGCAAATTGTTGGCGAGAAGTTTATTTTTTGTAAAAGGAAGAAGCCACCAAGACCGTTTTGTGCCTAGTGTGTAGATTGGTGAGTTCTTCCGAGACCTGTTAACTACACCAGCTTATACTACAAGGCACCACTAAAATATATTGTACAATGCAAAATAGTACAGGTGCAAAAACCAGGGATGATGATACCACCGTTTCAAGACGAAACAAAGCTCAAATTTCAACATCAGATGAAATTGCTGATTTTGTTGATGAATCTTATGATGAATCGGCAGATCCTGACTACACTATTTCAGCTACAACCATTATTGAATACTCTGAAGATGGTGATGAAGAAGATGATGATGATTATGAGATAATAGGTGCTGATGAAACAAAAATTGATTTGGATGAACTCAATGAAACTACAGATGTTGAAGATGAAAGTTTACATGATGAAAAGGCAAAATCTTCTGATTCTGATTCTTCAAGTAGTATAGAATCATTTGTTTCTTTGCCCTTTCATAAAAAATTCTATTCACTAGTACATAAGCATGAAATACCTCGAAAATTGTTTCATGTATCAATTGGATTTATTACACTTTATCTTTATACACAAGGAAAAGAAACAAGTGATATTTGGCCCCCATTACTATATGCAATGTTGGCAATATTTTCATTAGATCTAATTAGATTCAACTGGAAATATTTTAATGATTTATATTGTGCCTCGGTTGGTTTCCTTATGCGTGAAAAAGAAGTGCAATCTTTTAATGGTGTTATATGGTTCTTATTAGGTGTTGTTATTACTTTTTTAACACAAAAGAAAGATATTAGTGTTATGTCAGTTGTTTTATTGAGCTGGTCTGACACCGCAGCTTCAACTATCGGTCGTGCTTTTGGTCATCTATCCCCAAAAATCTCCAAATCTAAATCGTTGATTGGTTCTTTTGGGGCTTTCCTTACAGGTGTATTTGCATGTTACTTTTTCTATGGTTATGTTGTACCGGCGTATCCACAATATGCTACTAATTTTGAATACATTCAAGAATCAAGCAAGATTAGCTTACATCTTTTGGCTTTACTTTCAGGTTTTATTGCAGCTTTAAGTGAAGGTATTGATTTTGCCGGTGTTGATGATAATTTAACTATCCCTGTGTTGTCTGGTTTATTCCTATCGACCGCAGTTAAATTGGGTAAATAGAATCGTACAATGTCTATAAAATACTCCTTTTATAAAGTAGATTGAAACTCCTCTCTTAACATAAGAAACAAAAGTTGAAATTAGTTATTGAGAAAAGGGAAAAATTATGTAACATTAACTTGATTAAAAATCATTAGAACGTTGCTTCAAATCTAAAGCAAATACCTGATCTAGAGTACCAGATGCTGCTGCAATTAAACCTAAAAATGGTCTAGATGGATCTAACACTTTAGAAATATATTCAGGATGATATTGAGTTGCAACAAAGAATGGATGATTATCCAATTCAAAGATTTCCATTCTTTGACCAGTCTCATCTTTACCAACAAATTGCAAACCATGATCTTCAATTTCTTTGACTAGTTTAGGGTTAATTTCATATCTGTGTCTGTGTCTTTCGAAAATCTCCTTTGAGTCACCGTACAGTTTTCTAATAGTTGAAGATTCAGAACCTTCTTGAAAAACAGTAGGTCTCAAACCTAGTCTCATAGTACCACCTAATTTTTCTCGGTCAATTTCAGGCATATAAACAACAACTTGATCTTCTTCTGGTAATTCTGGGTCAAATTCAGCAGAAGATGCGTTCTTCTTACCTAACACATTTCTCGCAAAATCAATAACAGCAATTTGTAAACCTAAACAAACACCCAAATATGGAACTTTGTTCTCTCTAGCCCACTTAGCTGCGGCAATCATACCTTCAATACCTCTAGAACCAAAACCACCTGGAACTAAAATACCATCAGCTTTACAAACCATTTGCCATGCTGAATGAAAGTTAGATTTATTGATTGATTCAGTTTCTGGTTCTAAATCAGTAGATTCGACCCATACAATTTCCAATTTTCTAGTACATCTCATCGCAGCATGTTCTAAAGATTTAATGACAGAAAGATATGAGTCATGTAAATTGGTATACTTGCCAACAATAGCAATTGTAACTTTTTCAAATGATTTATCGTGTTGAACAGTTAAAGTAGACCATTTAGAATATAAATCTTCACCTTTTGCTTTCAGTTCAGTCTTAATTGATAATTCACCAAGGTTCAATCTTTTAGATAAATATTGAACCATTTTTTGCTCCTTTAACAGTAATGGAACATGGTATGTAGAATTAACGTCCTTAATTGCTAAAACTTGCTCAGGACCAACATGACAGAACATTGCAATCTTATCAATAGTTGGTTTCTCTAAATCAGCTGAACATCTACAACCGATCATATCTGGCATCAAACCTAAACTTCTTAAATCTTTGATTGCAGCTTGAGTTGGTTTGGTCTTTTGTTCACCATGGATAACAGGAACAAGTGAAACATGAATCAAAGCAAAGTTGTCATGACCAACTCTGAATTGAAACTGTCTCAGAGCTTCAACAAAAGGCGCAGATTCGATATCACCAACTGTACCTCCTAATTCAATGATACAAACATCCGGTTCTAAGCCAGTGTTGTCAACTGGAATTTTAGAAACTCTTTCAATCCAATCTTGAATAGCATTGGTGATGTGAGGAACTACTTGAACAGTTTTACCTAGGTAATCACCCTTTCTTTCCTTCTCAATAACATGAGAGTAAATTTTACCGGTTGTAATGTTATGATCTCTAGTCAAAGAAATACCTAAATATCTCTCGTAATTACCTAAATCCAAATCAACTTCTCCACCATCATCAAGAACAAAACATTCACCATGTTCCAAAGGAGACATGGTACCTGCATCAATGTTTAAGTATGGATCAATTTTAATGGAAGTAACTCTCAAACCTAAAGTTTTAAGCAAGAGACCAGTAGAGGAGGCTAGAACACCTTTACCAATACCAGAAATGACACCACCTGAGACAACAACGTATTTCATATTTTTCAATTTGATAATTAATTATAGTATTGTAATGCCCCTCTTAGAACTACAAACGTGGGGAAAGAAGGAAACAAAATCAAGATTGAAATGGTGAAGCCTAATGACTTTGTTTGTGGTTGAAAATACTCACGAAAAAATTTTATCCTTGGCTTTCCAAACTTTTTCGATAAAAATTTGGATCTGAAAGAAAAATTCCAATTTCAATGTTTCGCGTCAAATTCTTGGCTACCTGCCAGTTTCGATCAGTAATAGCTTCCTCCAAACTCTGAGACAATGTTTGAGTTCCATATAGAAAGAGAACACTACAAAAATACAAAAGTTTAAACTCTGAGATCTAGAGCANATGTTTGAGTTCCATATAGAAAGAGAACACTACAAAAATACAAAAGTTTAAACTCTGAGATCTAGAGCAGGTCTCTTTTTAATTGCTGCTCTTCTTTGTCGTCTATTCAATTCTTCCCTTGCTTCTTCTCCCACTGAAATAAGTGGTCTACCAAAATTATCTTCAGGTTTCAGTTTGTAAATTCTAACCATCCAATTTTCACTAGTGAATACTTCTTCAAGAACATCAAGGTGTATGGATTGTGCATATTGTGATGACATTTTCTGTTGTCTAACTCTATCGACAGCATCACGTCCTTGATATATATCACCAAATCTATAATATGACATTTTGTACATGAGGGAGTTTTTCAAAGCATCAGTAGCAAAATCATCAATTCTATATTCACCTCTGTCAGTGAAATAAGATCTTTCATTTACATCTTCAGGCCATATACCTTCAGAAATTCTTACCATCCATAAAAATTTATTCATATCATCACCATTGTAACCAAGCATACCACCAAATATAACTAAAACGTAATCAACACCCAATTGTCTCATAATCACTTCTGATTTCTCTTCATTTACAGCCATGGCTTTACCAACAGTAGCTATATGAGTGTTATTCCAAGTATTGTTGTCAACAAAGGTTGTTCTATCTGCCATTCCTCCAATTTGGTAACCATAATCCCACCATGCCATTACCTTAGCATCTTCGTCTGTATTCATTCTTAACCAGTAATAAGCTTCTCTGAAATCATCAATGATTGCTGGAGAGCCATCTCTATTTTTAGAAGCAAGGACAACTGATGGTGAAGAGTATGCATTTGAATTAACCCAGATACAATGTTGAACATAAAAGAATAAGTAGAAAACAAGAGTTGAAATGACAACAAGCTTTGAAGCAATTTTCAAAAGTTTTCCATCTTCTTTACTGTTCCTATCATTTTTAAGAAACTCCTTGAAATCCAAGTATATGGTGAAAAGTTTTCCTAATGTCAAAGCAGCACATACACAGACAATTGGTGCTAAAGTCAACATTAAACGGACCATGACACCAGCAAAATATGAGCCTAAAACAGAATAAGTAATAACAAAAATAACCTCATTTGACAATTCATTGAAGCATAAATAAACACCAACAGGGAACAACCAAATAAGGAAATTCAAATCAAAATAGAAGGAGGACCATGGAGTAGGTTGATGTTCTGAAACTGATGCAATGATAGGGATATGAATTTTGGCATAGTTAGTATCCCATAGAGAATAAAATCTACCGGTCCAAGGAGCAATCCAACCTAATCTAGTTGCAACAACCAATACAAAGATACCCAGACCAATAGTTAAAATACCAAATGCAATCATTAAGTTATAAAATCTTGCTGGAGATAGAATGTTTTTGAAATAGCTTGTGATGACAACTAGTTGTAATAATCCAAAAACACCAAATGCTGCCATATGATCATTGGATCTAATAGGTAAAAATCCAACAAAGGGAATTTTTGCTACTTACCCACCACTAATGGGATTCTGGTTACTATTCTTTGTTGTTATT